>JARFOC010000112.1:888012-936365 GCA_031763485.1 Osmoderma eremita
AGTTCTTTACTCAACAAGGTGGTAAGGGGTATTTTTTACTTAAATTTATTTTAAGCCACCGTATCCTATACCTAACCCACAGTAATAGAAGTAGCTAACAACTGCCTCATAAACAATATTCCTATTTAATCTTAATTACCTATACATTATTAGAACCTTTCTTTAACTTTTGTTTTCTGTAGATTTGCACTTTGCAACATTCAGTCAATTCTTGGTATTCATGATGATGAATGATGAAGCCACAGTGTGGCGAAACAATATTGTAGTGAAACAATAAAATGTCCTTGAAACTGAAATTGTGATTGTTTTATGTTTTCATTATGATTGAGTTTCAACAAGCGTCTCCCGATTCTATTAATTATTCTTGGTAATATATTTTGCAGTGGGTGAACCATCTATTATAGCACAGGCTATGAAAGAACCACCAGTGAAAGCTGAACAACAGACCACGAAAGTGTTGACAACTAGAAAATTAAATCCTTATTTATAATAATGGAAATACGAATGGAAGTACTTCTGGAAGATACGGCACCAACACAACTACCAGAAACCCAAAAAACACTGACGACAACAATATATTTTTAGAAAACTTTTTAAATTTAGCTCCACATACTGTGATTGATTCTAGTTCAAAATGTCTGTTCAATGAACTGCCTTATACTGCGCCTTGTCCAGAATTTCCCAGAAATTAATTACTCAATATATATTGCAGATTTAGAATATTTTTCGCTGTAAAATTTTGTAGTAAAAATTTTTAATCTAAAAAGAAAAATTGCAAAGCTTGTTAACTTGAAACATTTTAATGTTGTTTTATTATTGGAAAGGATGAATGAATGAATGAATGAAACTGGACGCTTCCTTCTCTCTGCATGTAAGACTCCCTTTTTGTAAATAGTTTGCAATCACATTTTATCGAGTTTAGATATATTGCAACAGCTACAACATACAAATGCTGTTTTTAAAATTGTATCTAAATCTGTATATAAGCAAGTACATACATTACATGTACTTAAGTCAGCTTTTCCTGTCTTGCACTTAATTTTAAAAAATCATTTGGAAAAATTTAAGATTAACCTGATATTCATCATGACATTTCGGGAGCGTTTTTTAACGGCGCGGCATAGGAATGTGGCCGATTGTATTCCTGGTCATCAAAACGAGACCCCACGATATGAATAGAGGAATCAGCTGGTGTCCTTTCTGTTATTCTCTGGTAGTGTGGCTGTTTATCGTATGAAAGGCCGTATTGTATATTATCACCGGTAAAAAATGTTTATTTGAAAATCATATTTACTGCGTTTCTTACCCTCTATGGAGTGTTTCTTATAATTTAAGGCATCAGCCAGCTCCAAGTTTAGTGAATGTGACATATTATATTGAAAGTTTATTGGCATAATTTCTCATTCGATATACCAGATAAATGTTTCTAGTGCGTTTGGACAGGCATATGCAGTATACAAAAAACATCAAATAATTGCTGGAATTTTGTAATTTGAAGGGCTACGAAAAAAAAAAATTCCGTCAAATCGTGCGTAAATTGTGAGTATTATAAAATTAAATCAAGTTGATTTTGTGAAAGCAAGAAGCTAAACAAAAACTATTTTCCTGTATTATTACGTAATAAACCATTACTTTTAAACGAAGTTATAAAACAGAAATACAGGAAGCTATCAACTGTTCTAAATTTGTAAAGAAAACACAAATAAACACTGATTCTTAATAAAAAAGCATAACCGAAGGCGTAATAATGTTATTTTCTCGTGGTCCTAATGCTCAAACCGTATTTTGTATTGTTGTAATGCTTGGAATAGGCCTATCTGGAAATTTAATTGCAAATAAATCACGAGTAACTCCCATAATTCTTACCTTACGCTTTTCAACTAACGGACTTGCTACCGCTACCCATGTTATACACGACTTCCTATTGCCAGATCGCAACCTTCAAGTGGTATGTGGTCCTCCACACCTATAAGTATCACACTGTGTATAAAGTTGTATAGTACAATGGAAAGCCTCACATTTGCGTATGTCATAATCATTCATTGGATTATAATACATTATCCTAACTTCTATTGAAACAATTTTTGATAAAGTGAATGGATAAATCTTAGCGTATGTATATATACTAACAGAGAATATAGAATAATTTAAAATCTTTTGCAAAATATTTAAAAAAATGTATGATGCATTTCCGCAGCTAAATTTGTCATTTGCAGTGGAAGGCGCAGAAATATATTTAATATGTATGTAATTAGGCGAAACGGAAATAAGCGAGCCATAAGTCCACGAGAGGTTCCAGGTCTAATTTATGTGGGGTGTTATGATACTTCCCTCGGCTATAAATCATTAATACGCCCACTGATGATAATTCCAGTTACCGCTGCCCTTTCGTTTTGGAAAATGGTTCCCTCGCATCTAGTGCGATGCCCGGTAGTGATGTAACTTTATCTGGCATCAATAGTTAGATATCCTACTATCGTTTTCGCTTATCTATTAAACTTGGAATTAAACATTGACGCAGCTTTACCGCCTAATGTCAATATGGGTGGGGTGGAAATTAGAAGATTTTTTTTTAAAAGAATTTCTTGTATCTTTTTTAGAGAAAAATTGTTGCTGTATACGGCCCAGTCCGTTTAAAGTTTTGAAGTTGGTTTCTAAGAGGTATACACACTTACATACTTTTTGTACAAACCTTATTTCAGTATTACATTTGAAGTTGAGTTCTTCAAGTAATAAGCAGTTCCGACTGGAGCTTTCAAATGCTTTCAAAAAAAAATTTCTTTTCAAACAAGGTCACAAGTTCGCCTCTCAAGTGCAAGATTATCATTATTAATGCACCCTGCAACGTAAACAATACCTTCAAAGTCGCCCTTTGATATTTGTTGAGGGTAATAGCAAAACTAACTTTTAGATGGAGGTTCTGTTAAATACAAATTGACATTCCAAAGATACAGTCCAAATATTAGTTGTCGTATGAACGCTCACTCTTCTTGGCTTGCCACATCTGAAAATTCGTATAGCAATGAGGGTATGAACTCCAAGTAATTATGCATTTATTAGTTCAAATATATAAAAATATACACATATTATATCTATATACAGACCAAAAAGACTAAAATATCTTACGGTGCTCTCTCTTTAGCCTTTAGTCACTTCCAAAATTTTTCTAATTATGCCAAAGAGATCATTTTCTTCACTTGACAAATTTTGTCAATTCATTTTTCTTGTTACAAAGCAAGAAACACTAAAAATAAAAAGTTTAGTGTTTGGTTCAAAACAAAATACTACAAAAGTTCCAAGTTAAGTTTTCACCAATCATCATGGTTATTTCAAGTTACGAGCTAAATTGATTTCATAAACTAGTGGCAGCATTTTTACTGGAAAGAAACAATGGAATGGTTTATTTTACAGAAACTAGCAAAAGCAACATTGAAACTTTTTTTAATAACTTCTTGGAGGTACTAACATTCAATTGGGAACCATTCAACTACATGGTTAAATAACACAACATATTTACTAGAACATATTTGTTTTTGGAGAAATTATAACAAATTGTTATCGTTATAATTTCAATTGCTTTTTACGTGTACATATCTTTATCAGAGGATTATCGCGTCGAGGCTAATGCTGTGTCTCCATTTGTGAAGTTTCACTGTAAGGACCAATAGAGAAAGTGCTAGCCATTTTACATGAGGTTTTCCTGCAGTCTGTGTACAGAAAAGATTTAATATTCTTCAGCTGATTAAGCGTCCTACCAAAGCGTAATATCCAAAAACCGGAAGCAAACGTATACGCAAGCGAGATGAAAGTATATAATATGTCTTATCTAGTTAAGATATACGCCCATATATTATTACGTATCAATGAACTAGTTCAAGTGAGATAGAATATGATTGAGTATGCGTTGGTAAGAGTATTCATAATGTTTACTGCAGTGTGTGTAACCTAATACATGTTATATAGAGAGTATTTCTCGCTTGAGACATATTTTTTCTACTCCGTATTTGGGCTTATTTTGATTGAATTCTGGTATTTCTTGTGCTAAATTAGTTATTTTCATAACTATAGTGAAGTAATTCGTTTAGGTTGTGGTAAGTTTTCAGATGTAAAAGAAGTATACAAATTCTTAAAACATTTTTTGCGGGATACAATTCATGATGGTGGTAAACGACTTAGTTCTTTTTGCAAAGACTTGATTTGCCGTTTAATAACGTATTTCGAAAAAGAAACGCGAAATGGAAGTTCTTTAATATCTGCTAATGCGGCCCATGAGGTAAATTATAATTGCTTAATATTGAATCAAAGCTTACATACAAATTGTAGAGAGTTGCAGATGCTTTGGGTATTTCTATGGGTACTGTATGCAACGTAACACGCAAATAAGAAACTACACCTGCTGATTCTTCACCCAGTACTTCAACAGCCCTCTACAAGTCAAGAGTAATGCTCAAAATCCGTGATGTGTCAGAGAGAGTAATTTATGAGATGTACAGGGATGCTAAGTTAATTTGCACAATCAAATTCCAGTTCTATTTTAATATATTTTTAAAGAAAAGAATGTATCAGTAAAAGTGTTATGAGAAGTGCAGGAACATAAGAAAATGACAACCCCAGAGTTTTATTAGAAGAAAACGATATCTCAGCATTGCGATTTTCCTATTTGAGGAAATATCAGTTAATGTTCACATCGCCTTTTAAAAGAGTTATTGTATTCTTAGACGTAATCTATTTTTTTTTCAAGAGGAAGCCAAAGAAAATTATGGCAGGGTGACGATATAAAATGCGTCAGAAAACCTGAGGGCTATGATGGTAAACGTTTTATTGTGTTACATGTATGCACCAGAAGTGGCTTTATACCAATTGCGAACTTGATATTTAGCTCAAGATCAGATACAGGCGATTATCATGAGGTCATGAATAGTGATTTATTTACAAAGTGGGTTAAAACACAACTAATTCTACAACTAATCAATAATTTTAATGGACAATGCTGCATACGTCATATACAAATCTTACGTAGCTACAAACATTCCTCATTTTATCTGTAGGTTAACAACTTGACAGACTTTTATGGGTGGTTTTTTGCGCTTTCAACCCTTTAAAAGTAATAAGGTCAATGAAGATTTATAGAGATATGAATTCCAGCGTTACTTTGTCTTTAAAATTTTAGAATCCATATTTTTTAATTTCTCCTTTCATGAAATATACACATTTGTAACACATAATTTTATCTATATTTATTGATATCAGCCCTGTGTTGTTATATTATCATATGTACATGTGTACAGCCCTCCTAATTGGAGACGCAAAGAGCCTATTATGCGAGATAGAATTCATGAAATTTATCGATCCGGAGGAACTAAGTGTAAGGAATGTCGAGGCGAAGGTCCGCGGCAAAATAAAGATACGAAAGACAATGGGAAAGGAAAAGATTGACCCACGAAATAGAGAGGCGTCGCAATATCCGTTAGGACAAGCACGTCGCATTAACGTTAACGATTACAGAGGAGCAGGCGATGCCAGGGTAACAACTTATCATAACAGCTCTAGGAAAAGGCTTGCAAAGAAAGGTTTGCAATTTGGTTCAAGCGGTTTCAATAAACCTTAGAGTAATTGTATGGTGTAGCTACAGTTATGCTAAATGGATTTCTGTTTGTTCTGAATGGGATTCGTATTAGTGCGATGTGGTGAAAGTGGCGTTCTCATACCCCCAGCCTTTAAGTTTCCGCGAAAATGATACCAAAGTTTTCCTTCTTTCCCTTTGTCGCAAATATGTATTTGCTATTTTCTACATGTCTTTGCTTTTGTTTTGAATTTCTAAAAGTTGTGTGTTTAAAATGCTACCTTGGAGATGAGGAATGAAGTAAATAGTATCTGGAAAATAGTTTAAATGAAATGAAAACTTCCACGGCCAGAGTCAATGTAAGATAAATTTCTCCCGGGTGTGGACCGTGTCATATTAGAGATAGAGGAAGCCGACGTTTCGCCCACACACATAAGGGGCTTCTTAAGAGAAATATACGGAAGAGATTACGGAGGAAAAATAAAACAGAGAAAACAGACGGTGGCACATAACATGTTCTACTGTTTCTTCATCCTCCATATACAGTCGGCATAGCGTTTCACTCGATAGCCAGATTCTGTGTACATACTTTCTGAGTCTGCAGTGACCTGTAAATAACAGAAAAATTATTTAACCTTCTACGGTCAAATTCAAGTTTTTCTCTGGTTCTGACATGATTCAGTGAAATACACTCTTACCATTTAAAAATCAAAAGTTCTTGCTTGCTCATACAAAGAAATTCATACAAGCAATGATAAATTTAGTGAAATGTGTAAATAGAATTACATCGTTTATTAAAGTTCAAGTAAACAGCAGGACGTCGCGCAGTCCTCCAGCAGCGGCAAAAATTCCAATATTGACGGTGATCAGGAAATACTGTTCGGATTACTCCCCGAATGGTTGGGGTTCTTCGACTTGACAATGGAAATTCACGTATTCCCGAAACACGTGTCGTCCCGAATTAATTAATGCTGTGCGGCAGGAGTAATTCTATGTAGTGTGTTTATTGTGCTGCTCCACAGTCGTTGCAATCTTTCGGAGAGATACTTAACTAACATGTCTCTAGAGTTTAAGCATTGAAAGTCTTAATCTTAATTCATCTGTAACCACAGGAAGTCGTCATACAATAAACACCATTATGACAAATAACTTAAATAAAAAAACAGCAAATTTATTTTACGGGTGCCGTTAAATTCTGCAGAATTGTTCAATGTATGTTTTGGTAAAACACATTTTCAAAAGAATTTTGAAACAAGTTTTTCTCAAGAGTTTTTGGAATATACCATTTTTAGAAAGTTAAAAGCGTGGAACTAATTTGCGCCAACGTGCGCCAAGGTGTTGTTGAAACTAAGAGTATTTATTTATTCATACCTTACATTATCGGTAAAATCAAATGTAAGCTGCGACAATCTGTGGCTTTTGTAGTTATCCTGCGGATTCTGATCGAATACGTCCGGTAAAATCACAACTCGATCCCAGGATCGAGTATGCGTTGAATTTGTTACCCCAGGAATACTTAAATGACGTACGTTAGTTGAACTATATGTAAAACTGACTTAATTGGGTTAGTGTTCCCGGGATAATCTTCTGTGTCACTTTTTTTATTTATTATTAGTTCCGAAAGAATAGCACAAATGAAGAGGTTTTCAGTTTTCTAACCATTTCATCCGATCCATATATAAATACATTTCGTGATGAACCAAAAACAAAAAACAAAATGGAGCTTCATGACGATTTCAAAAATCTATGGTAAAATAATGCTACTCACACTGAGAGAAATAGAAAACTCTATTTCAATATTTTTACAGTGCTAGATATTAAGTATTATGATTATTGTAAGATAATCATTTGAGTCTAAATTTAGTATAAAGAATATTATTGGTATTTACAAAAGGAGATGCACAGTGAACATTTAATTAAGAAATGGTTAATTTAAAAACTATTTTTTCTCTGAGTCCACTTCCACCAATTGTTACGATTAAGTGATTCATTTTTTCTTTAAGTGAACTGTTGCAATATTTTATTTTATGTAGCTTCATTATTTTAAATTTCTTTATACCAATAGAAAGTAGCTTTATTTATTGCAGCTCTCTGTAGTATTATTTTCGTGATCACTCGATTTGCTTGAATAAATGTTCTAACTTATAAGGTTGCTCCTACAAATTTGACTATAGTCTAGATCGACTCAGACTTAAAATTATATAAAAACATAGTTTTTTTTTATATATTCTGTTCAAAATAAAAGTTTCCAGCGGTTTATTTTCCATTTTATGCCTTTCCCGGCCACTGTGCGTCGTTTTATTGAATTACCGCAGATATCTAAATAAAATTGAAATGGTAATTGTAAAAGTGTGAGAGTGCCTATAAGGGTAAATAAAATCGAGAGTTGATTTTCGCTAGTAAGAACGTAAATGAAGCAGAAGTTTGTGGTCGCATGCATTTGCATTAAGGGAGGGCGATTGAGTTTAGAGGTTTCCGAAGTTATATGAACCTGTTAAAATTCAAAACATGAATAAAATTGAGTTGTAACTTTATGAGCTATACTCGGTAACCAAACTAAAATCAAAGTTAAGTTGTCGAACTAGGAAGAGGTGCTCCTTCATACTATAATAAACACATCCGTAAATGTATACACTGTCAGTCTCTAACTCGGAACAAAGAAAAGTTATCGGAAACATAAATTTATCTTATTTGTTGTTGGATATATTTTGAGTTGCTTGAAATTTCTGTCACGTCAATATATAGAGCCCAAGTGATGTCACCGGTATTTTTTAAACTTACATTTTAAAGTATTCTTTAAATCTACTATAAAGAAGATGCCAGGTTTAAAGAATAATTTTAAATGTATACCTTTACCAAATTTTGCTTTACTATCACTAACCAGCGTCTAGGATAAGATAAAACTAACTTAATTTTTATTTCCATTTTAATTGTTACTTGTAAATATTCAACATATTTTCTCGAACGTTTTATACGCACAAGATGCGATATCTAACAAAGAAACATGTAATTGAAGTTTTCATGATGATTGTTCATTGGGTAAAGCAAGAACTCAGGGTGAGGTTGTTCCCTTATTAAAAAAAATCCTCCAATTTACCAGCGATCTCGCATGGTATGGTAAGAAAAATTGAATCTAAATTTCGAGAAAACGGACACTTAAGGTCTCCGAGAAGGAGATGGCATACTCCACTGGGCTTATTGTTGTGTTAGGTGTTCAGGAGAACCTTAATATTTCGACACGACAGTTAGATCCAGAAAACAACTTTAACCGACATCAATAGTGAGGTTGCTCAGGAAGCGAAAATTGCACCTACATAAATTGCACATAGCACACGAATTATCTCAGGATGATCCCGATAGAGCACTTCAATTTTGCGAGGATATAATGTGATTACCTGACAGGTAACCTGTTGCCTAGGCTAAATGTTGACGAGTCAACATTTACATTGAACGGACAAAATAGTAAATAGTAAATAGTAAATAGACAGAATGGTCTACCTGGCTGATGAAAATCCTCACTTGATGAGTAAAGGTCACAGTCAACGGTCAGAGAAAACAAATGTTTGGTCTATAATTTTTTGATAATAATCTATTGGCGAAACGTATCTGGAATTCTTCTAACAGGAACTTATACCGAATTTATTAATTGTACCCAAATCCCCTAGATACAGATATATGCAAATATCTGGATCGCAATAAGGTCGTGTAATCCCTCATTTTGCTAAACATGTTCGTGATTATCTGGAAGAAATTTTCTCTGTAGGATAGGAAGAAGAGAACCTATGACTTAGCAAATGTGCGAAATGAATTTTGTCCTGTAGATATCGACCGGGACAGTACTTCGAACATTTATTAAATTAAAAAACAACTACTTATGAAAAACTTCCGTTTTCAACAATATTTACTTTGTGCTTTTTCAATGAGAAGTGAATAACCTCCGCTATTCGTGAGTCGCGCAACTATTGCCGATCCAAATCATCTTCGCAATATTTGTTTTGTTGTATCTTGGTAATGGTCAGCTTTAGTGCAATAAAACTTGGTGAAGGTAAGCATTTGAAAGTATTCTTTATAGGTAGTATAAAGGCATTAGAATTTCGATTTTAATTTGAAGAAATATCAATGGGATCACTAGGGATTTAACTGAAATTTCAAATAATTCAAAATATGGGCGATAAAAAAAAGTATACGTATGTCAGAACTTTTTCTAAAAGGAATTGTACTGAATGAACCAATATTATTTTGTTAGAGATTCACATTGTCTGTCTATGTATATATCAACATTACAAAGATAAAGCATGTTAGCGGGTCATATGTCCCCACAGGATTTGATGTACCTTCAAATATCAGCTACCAACATGCATAGCTTTACTAAATGTTTTAACATTTAATACTGTTTCGAAGTATTTCCATACTTCTTGGGAAAAGAAAATTGCCACAGAAATTTCTCTGTGACCACTACTCACTGTTAGTAGAGTTAGTATACCTATTACTTAACGTAAACTCGGGAAATACATCAAAAGTCAAAAGTAAGCCCTGACAGCGGTCGTTATACACTATTTAGTTTAATGGTTCGATCATTATTGATCATTGCGATATCTTACGCGAAATGATAGATACAGTAGGAAAAATTACTATATTTTCAGAGATAATCGAAAGAGAGCAAGCGTTTTCGTGCTTGCTCTCTTATCAAACAATAATAAAGGGTAAATGGTGCAAGCCTGTGTAATACACTACACTACACTACACTAATCTGCAACAGCAAAGCTACACTAAATGTAATAGCGGCTAGATTCAAGGCAATGAGCTACTGGACATACTTGCAAAAAGGGTGCCACGAGGGGCCTTAAGGGTTCAGAACCTGCAACTAGCACATCAACTTCGATAGACAAACAACAAACTAGTCTCTGGTTAAAACAGAAAATACACCATATAAAATAATAGGATACGGTTAAAATAAATTTAAAAATAAAAAATACCCTCACCTCCTTGTTGAGTAAAGCACTGTGAATACATATTGCGGCAACTAAGTTGCCACCCTCAGCAGAAAACTACAAAGGAAAGTAATGTCAGACGTAGCACTCTGGGGGATATGCACCACACAGAACACCACTAATAACATTGTTGGAAATGTTATTAATGGTGTTCTGTGTGGTGCATATCAGCGAGAGCTTTCATTTTATGAAATGATGTGCCCTCCAATGCTTATACCGGCCTATACCATTACACCATCATCTTCATACTGAGGCTGTACTCGGACAAATCTTGGGTCATTGCGTATTACGGGTTCACGCCAGTTCGGAACACGTCTATTATCCTGGCTACAATGTAAATCTGTATTCGTTACTGAATAATACTCGTCCCCATTCATTATGACCCCAGTTGTCTATAATTTCAACGCTAACTCCAACTTTCTCCACTCCCTATCCTCATTTATTTTACATCATTTATCTATTTTATTTTATTAGTTACACTTTATTATTATTTTTGTGTAAACATACTTTAAGGGAAGCTCTGTTGTCTTGCTTAGGTTTTTTATAACAAAATTATTGATTAATTTTCAAGCCTCTATGTGGAGGAAAATCAACCACATTACGACTCCCTTACATTGAAACTAGGGCTGATATTTACCACAACACAATGATTCTGAACAAAAAGAAAGTGTATATAATGAACTGACTATTTCTATCTTATCTATCGTTCTGGTAACGATTCAGCAGATTTCAATTCCAAGTAAGAAATCTGGAGATCCTAACCTCTTTGCTACAATAAAATGATGAAAGGATGGTAACAGCGACTAACGTGTTTTTCGTAATGGAATTTCAAGGGTTGAATGCCGGGCAGCGACTCTGAGTAATAAAAGGGAGTATTCAAGCAGAAAACTTTCCGAAACACAAAGTTGCGGCAAGTTAAAAAGTTTCCAAGGGGTCGTGTGTTTCGGTCAACTGGTGGTGAAAGATCGAAGATATTTAAATTTTCAGGACGTAGTATTTGAGGAAGAGATAAGAATACCTCAAGTGTAGTGTCATTATTCATTTTAGCTGCGGTATTTTATATCTTCAGTCTTAAACTGTTTCAGTTTACTAAAATAAAATGGTTTTGAACTCAAAAGCTCGCAATGCAACATATTACATTACTATTTATTTCATTATGTAACAAAACATATTACGTATATATACATATAAAGGGAACAATAAATTGGCAAAATTTATCTAATAATGTACGATTCAATTTTCTTTAGTAGTCTGCTATCGTTCCAAACTAATCATTAGCAATTATCCTTGAACATCGGCATTCTGGAAGTTCTGCAAACATTTTTCTCTATGAGGCGAGTTAGTTGCCGCTGTATGTGGCAAGAGACACGTAGATCACCTAAACCTTGCTAAAAGGCATTCTTCTTCTGATCACGTATCTATCTGGCTTTAAATGGCTGGGATTCACATAAATCGCATGTCTTCGTATAATTTACTGTTTGTACTTCGTAAGAGGCGATTAATGGCGCACTTCTTCAACTGACATTTTAGTCGATAAGTTAGGAATGATTTCTCCGCTAAGAATTCATAATTATTGTATTCTATTCGTTCGTTTCCGTTATATTACTTCTTGGCTCCCGTTTAAATCCAGAACAGCAGGATACGTAATCTGTTTCCTTTAGTACCCTTTCTTGCTTTCGTTCGGGTTTTATTTTGTTTTTCTCTTAATTTATTACGTTTTAAATCTTATACACTACTGATTTTGTAAGGGTATGGTTAGAACTTTCTGTACTTTACTTTATATGTTGTTGCTAAATGCTAAATTTAATGTCTAATGAATTTTTACAATAATTAATTTAATAAATTTGGATTTTTTTTATTTATGTCAAGATGAAATAAGCCGGGCAACTTCTGAATGAGAATTAACTGACACTTGCTAATTTAAATTATGACAATCAAAAATTGTAACCTATTAAAATAATATCGAAAAACCTAAAGATGTGAAAATATAATTTAGCAATGTTACTATAACAATAATACGAACATATGATTTTATCGAATGAATTAATTGTTCAAATACCTTATCTAATAACCTGTGTATGTGTGTAAGACGTGTACCACCCACTTATGTCTTACTGCAACCTCGTTGCTCGTTCTACTCCTTCCAAATCTTCCTCCACTACACTTCTTAATATCCTTTTCTTAATTTCACTCAAAGACTTTACTTTTCTGACTTTTCGTTCCCTTGATTGTGCTAGTAAACTAAATAAATATAAAAAAGGGATGTTTGCTTTGAATCATATAAGAAAATAGTTGGTATAGTATGAAAGACTGAGAACATATTACTTCACCCTTTTAATGTCGTTAATTTGTATTATTGGATTTTGAAGTTGTCAACTAAGGCAGTCAAGAAAGTCAGTTTTATTGTTATAAATTTTTATGTTCAAAATGATTTTTTTTTGCTGAAATATTTATTTGTATAGAATAACGTAACCAAAGAGAGATAATGTTTGAGAATGTATTAATAACTGAGGGTACATACGTATGTATCTATATTCAATTGCTGTTTATGCTAGTGTATTACCTTTCAATTTCTTCAAAGAAGGTGTAATAAATTCCATTTTTTAGCGTCTGCCGAACGGAATAGTAAAAACAGCGTCGTTTGGAAAGTTATTGGCAAACGGTTTTATTGCTGTTTGCATGCCAAATACGGGACCGGAAAGTGTTTTACTGCTGGAACATTGGGGAAAGCAGTAGGTACCCCATTACGTTAAAGCAAAATATATTTTAGTTTTAAAGTATGTCTTTATGGTTATCGAAATTTTAAATTGGTAGTCCAATGTCAATTATTTCCTAATCCATGCTATCACCGACGCTTTCCCTACACATAGGTTTCAAGACGTTTGATGTTTGCTATAAGTGCATCTTTCCTATCTTTCACGATAATTAAACCATAGTAGACCGCTTGTTGAAATGTAACTGAATATGCTCCCTTTTGGAATATGTTATAGATATGTATGTGGTTGCTTCTAGTTGAAAAGGTGAATATAATCCAAAACAAAGTACTAAAGCAAAAAAAAATATTCTGGGAATATAATAATTAATTAGTGAAGAACAGGTAATACAATGATTACACAAAACATTCACAGCACTAAATTATTAATTATTCAGATGGTATGTTGGAGATTAAATATGAATGGGTTATTGTAATCTAAATTACGAGACATATTGAGGCTTGTTTTTATTCCATTACTTTATAGATTTTTTTCTAACAGCAAAAACAAACATTTGAATTATTTATATGTACCTACTACTTCATTTGCGTTCATTTACAGTTTCTGTATGTAATCAATTTTCCAGTTTGACAAGACGTAGGTACATCGAACTTTGTTTATTTTATATTTAAATTTTGAAGCTGTTCATATTGATTCGCTGGCTGAACTGATATTACCTTTACTCCCGACCAAATAGAGATCGTCTTTACCTGTCGAGTCCCGGATATTAATGGAACCTCTAATGTTAAATTCAAATAACAATCTTATAGGTGGCAGTCCTGCGCGTATTCAATTAACCCTGATGATAAACAATTTGATGGTAGCGACATCTTCCCTGGCTCACGAACCTGAAGGATAACGATGTAAGAGCAAGACTCTGTTAAAGATGATAGCAATATATATTAATATAACATTTGTTAACACACACAATTTTCAAAAAGGACGATCCGAAGCTCTGCTCCAACTACAGAGGAATTACGCTGCTAAACATGGAATATCAAGTGCTAACATTTCGTTATTAACAAACGCCTGAGAATGAAAGCGCTTGACGTAATGGGAAGTTACCAGTTCGGCTTCATAAATGGAAAAGCTACGATCGACTCTATCCATATTATAACACAAATCATAGAACGGTGTTGTAAGTACGATATCGACCTGCAAATTTTGTTCATCGATTTTAAACAGGCGTCCGACAGTGTTAACAAAATAAAACTCAGAAAAGATATGAGAAGAATGGGCATAACAGAAAAAATGATCAGACAAGTAAATATGATCATGAGACAGCAAGAGTTATGACAGACGTAAGAGAAACAGAGGATTTTGAATTCAATAAAGGAGTTAGGCAGGGGGATACACTCTGCGCAACTCTCCTCAATAAAGTAATCGAAGGAGCTACAAGAGCAGCGAACATCAAAGGGAACATAATAACAGGTTAAATACAGAAATGAACAATTTTACTAGACTAGACAAGAAGGCGAAAAAGAGAGAACTACAAATTAATCAAGATAAAACAAAAATGTGAATTTGCTCCAGAAACAGATATCACCCAAAGACTGTTAACATAGCATATTATGTATTTGTAGTCACGAGTAGTGCTAAATATCTTGGAATAATCGTGAAAGGCATCAGTGACAGAACTGTGGAATTAACTCAGAGAATACAAGCAGGACACCGACCCTTCTACCGTTACAAAACATATATGCTGAATAAGAGTATAAGCACAAACACGAAAATTAAGATATATAAGGCTGCTATAAGACCGCTTATAGCGTATTCTTCTCAAGCTATGTGCCTGATAAATCAAGAGGAGGAGAGTCTACGAGTTTTTGAAAAGAAAATCCTGAGGAAAATCTATTAACCCTCCAGAACACCAAATGGAGATATAAGAAGGTTAACTAACCAAGAAATAAAAGAACAAATAAGATACGAAGAAATAGTTAAGGCAATGAAGGCTCAAAGAATAAGTTAGTTCGGCCACACCTACAGAAAAGAAAAGGAAAAAATGATAAGGAGGATTACAGAATGGAAGCAAACGAAAGAAAGAGCAAGCGGGAGGCCCAAAGCAAGATGGCAAGACCAGGTTATTTTGAATCTGATGAAAGTTACTGCTTGGTAGATGAAATTAATGGAAAGGAAAACATGGCAGAAGATGGCGGAGGCAAAAATGAACAACAGCTTATGAAGGCGTATCATTTGTGGCATAATGGATTGATCCACCTTGGAAAATAGATCTGTAAACTCATAACTGGAGGGACTTTTATTCTTTTAAGAATATATAGTCATATTATATTATTATAATACACGTCGGTTACTCGACTTGATAATGGGAATCCACGTATTCCCGAAACACGTGTCGTCCAGAATTAATTAACACTTTGTGCGGGAGGAGTAATCCGAACAGTGTGTTTATTCACATGTTATGCATGATAACATGCATGCATGCATGTTATCAGTAGTGAATAACGAATAGTGAATTCACGAGCATCTGGATCGTGAAAATGGCTTTCTTTCATTCCGATGTTTCTTCTTATTTCCCATTTCTCCATTTCTACTTCGACATTTGATTCCTACCTATAGTAAGTGTGCCCCATTATCGGTAAAACTGATGCATGTAGTTGAATGTGACATTAAAATAAGTTTTACCTATAATTCTGATAATTAAGACTAATATATCACACGCACCGATCATAATAACAAATAATACGCACACACATTATACACACACCTAATTTCCCTCCCTTTAACCGCCAGCATAGCAAGAAAAGAACGTTAAAATAAACAAAACTCCCCATAAATCTAACACCGGTTAGACGGGAATTTGAACGTTCCTGAAACGTTATTTCTTTTTAGGAATTGCATTTCAGTTTTATTCCTTAATAAATTCAAGGAGTAAAATAAATGTAAGTTACTAGATGTTGTTAAATATTTTGACTGTTTTATTAACTACTTCTACAATTATAATATTTAATCACAAACGGAGAAAATCATCATATGTATATATTCTAGTTAAAATTCACTTTTTTCTTCCAGCGCGGGGGTAATTTTCTTCAAACGTATTTTGTGTGTGTACAGCTGTCAGAATTGAGGTGCTTTGACGTGTAATTTGCGTGCTATAAATTTAGATGAATCACTTATTTGCAGCATAATTTGAACACCTTTGATAACTTAAATACCTCTATCACCTTTTCGTATTCTCAGAAATTAATTAACACTTCAATGGATTTAGATTTGTAACGACAAAATTCCATATTCCAATACATATACGTACATATTTCAACACAAAATTTATAATTTATCTGGAAAATACGGCACTCCTCAAATACTCCAATTTCTCTGGATATTGTATCTATGTGGGTTTTACGTAAATGTAAAGTATAAGCGTGTATGCACGGTGGGTATATGTATAAGGGAGGAACGCGATAGGGGCTGCTCAACGGGAAAGATTGTAAAATATGGCTGCTGTTAGTTTTCCGGGCATTTCCCTATGTATTAATTCATTTTCGAGGAACGTGTACTAGTTTCAGGGTGATAATAGCGGCTGCGAATGAGACCAGCTAGAATGAATTCATACTAATATGTAAATATATATTTAATGTACCAGATGTTTTCTAAGTACGTTTCAAAATTAGGGGATGCTATTTTCATAAGCATTTAAAGAAGAAAGGTTCCCATAAACATATGCAAATCCATATTTATGAAGTTATAGCTGTCTGAAATAAACAATTTTTTTAAATATCTTTATTGCAATACGATGTTTAAATACTTAGTTGCTATTTTGTTATGAATATCTAACAAAGCAGCGTTCGTTGATTGCCTTCCTTATGGCTCGCTTGGGAACGTTTCTACTACTCATAAGCTTATTCCCCCTGTTACAAGTGTTTAGTGTGGGAATTTGCCGTCGCTTTCTGACGCTAGAAATATATTTCCGCAATCATTATTAAAATAACTAATAAATAACGGACAAAAAGGTGTGTTCTAGAATTATTCTTATAAAATATGCTTTCTTGTATATTAAAAAGAAGGTATGACCTTAACTTAAGGACCAAATAATCATTTTATTTGAAATTATTATTTTTTATCGAAAGTGTTCAATAATGTTTATCTAAACAAAATAATACCTATAATGTTTTTTACCACTTTCCGTTTTTGACTTTTGAGCTGTCCTATAAATAGGACACTGTCACTTGGTGGTACCAAAATTAGCTAGAGATATTTATATTGAAAGCGATCAATGCAAACTAAAAAATTGTATTGAACACATCAAGATCATTATCATAATAATAATACATTTTCCACAATAAGTTAGTGGTTTAGATGTGCATGTTTTACCTTGGCCCCGTCTTTGTTTTTCCCTTTGCTATCAAACCTTACGTCAGTGAATACCTTCGACGCCGATGTATTGGGCTTACCTCTTGTTTTCTTACATTTTGATCCAATTTGATTTACAGTATTGCTATGGATCGACGAAAATCCATCAAATTCATATTGGCACCGTTTAGCTTTTTGTAAATTATCCAGGCATTTACAACAGCCGTATTTAGTATCCTAGTAAATAATGGTCAATACCATTTTTTAGCTCTGATCTTAGTGGCATATTTTCCCACAAACCAGTCGTGTTGATATATGTACGTATCCGTTTCCCTGGGATAAATTGCTTTAGTTCGTGATGTCCATAATATTTCACTATGATCTCATCCACTGATAGTTCTTTATCGAAAATTCCGTAATAGAGGTCCAACTTTAAAACCCCTGTCCGCGTTATCAACAAGTGCGTTACCAGTGAAGTGGATAATTTTTTTTATTTTTAGCAACTGATTTCTAGACATGCATTTTTTTATAATACCTACTCCAAGCTCTTCATCTTCACTCCAGTAAAGCTTTTCTGAAGGAACCTGATGATATCCGGAGAATCGGAGTATGCCGATGAAAGATTTGATTTCATCGGACGACGGTGTAAACCCAGGATAATTTCAATAAATTTGAATATCTGAATATCTTGTCGTTGCTTTTATTATGTGATCTACAATGTCAGCTGTGAAAATTTGCTCAAAAATTTCTAGCGATGATTTTCCTTCTAGGTTAGATAACAAATTTTCGGAATTTGTTGAGGGTGCTGGTCCTTCCGGTGGAAGTTTTGAATAGGCCGGGGGAATTTCTTCCCGCGAAAAAAAGTTCTCAGTGAGTGGTCGTCTTTTCTTCGGTTTTTTTTTTGCCGCAAGGGCTTTGTCTTCAATAGTTGAAGGCCCTGCTTCACTGACATAAAGGCAGGTTGCTTGCGGATTTACATCTGAAGATTTGTAGTATACCACAAGTTTCCCCGGAACATCTCCTACTTTCGCCTAAAATGTCATCATCTGCTTCATCTTCATCTATGAGTGCATTTGAGTCGGGTGGTAAAACTGCTAAATCAACATCATCGGCTGTCTTAAAGTTAGGATCATCTATAATCGACTCCAACTCTTGCAATGATAATGCAGTTCGAAACATGTTTCTTAATAGTAAAAAATATCGAAAAGATTTAAATCAAAAATAAAAAAAAGGAAGTGTCTTACTCTATGTAGAAAAAAAAATAATTTAGATATGGTACTTTAAATTAATTTTTTCTCAAGATTTTTACCACAAAACTTTTCAACACAACAAAGGCGATAAATATAAAATATACTTATGAATAGATTTCTACGTAAATAAAGGAGACCCAACTGAAGAAACGGAGTATGCAAACTAAATATGGAGCATTGTGCGTAACAACAAAACCCTATCCTATGCCAATTGACTAGCACCGGCTGATCAACACTTTGCATATTGATAACACCATGTCCCAGTGTCATATTAATAGGACAGTCCCCCTTTTCTACTAATTTGTAATTGTAATTTATATTTTTTTAGTTAGGTAAATAAAAGTGAGTTAGAGTAAACATACTAAAGAAGGGCAATATAACCACGTGTAATATTCAGTTAACTTTTCATTTTGTGACAAAGCAAGGAAAAATATGCAAATTTCAATGTTCTTTTAATATAAATCTAATCAAAAAAAAATTGTTTTAAAAGTATATAGTATAGCTTGCCATAGTAAGAAGAATATACTGCAACAGTTGTTTTTAAGTTTAAATAATATTAAACGGTTAAAAAATCGATACATTAGCTGTCCTATTAATAGGACGCTGGTCTATAATGGGTTAGTGCGGGAACTGTAATGGGTTTAGTTAACTAAAATGGTGATGAAGTGTTACAAATCAGCTGAAGGTGAGTGGGTGGGTGGAAATTGTAGAATATTCAGAGAGTATGTTATTGTATTATAGTGAAAGTATAAGAGAATAATATTCCCCTAATATTTTTGAAAATATTTGAGTGACAACAAATACTTAAGATTTTTGGGTTTGCTTATTTAATCGAATATACGTACATATTAATAAGGTTAAATATTTCTGACGTATTTTCCTTATTTATAAATTACTTAATGAGTGGCTACAATACAATAGCTCAATATTTTCAAAATATTTTATTGAATGATGAATTTTAAGAGATGTAGAAATGTATGTCTGCTCTCCATGAAGTAGTGTTTCTCCCTTATCGGAAGTAATAAGTGATTAAACATGTGACGTGCCTTACCAAAAGGATAAAGTTTTCAAAGTAAAGATTGTTGCGAAGGTTCTCTCGAAAGTATCTACAAGTTTTCGTACGTGTTTGGAGTGCGGTATAAACCAAAAGAGGAAGGACAATTGTAAACAAACTATAAATCGTTCATGATTAATCGTATCCTGTCTGTAGAAGTTCACTTGCACACAGTCAGTTGGCGCACTAATTCGTGTGTCCCAACGGTGCAATGTATCTACTGGATATCAAGTGGATTAAGGAAGCGTGACTGCAGTCGGGGCCATAATACGTGCCTGTAAGCGATATCAAAATACAGACATCCCGTTATATAGGGACCTACAGTTCTAGGTGTTTCCTAAAATGGCTAAGCCCGAATACAAATGCATGTAAGTTGCATGTGATTCCGGTTCCTTTTGTATCGAACTAAATAATAACTGAAGTACAATTATGCCACTACGGCCCGCATAAATATCTCGCCTGTCCCTACAGTTATGCTTTTAGTTTACGATAAACGGAGTTTAGAACAATTCTCGGTACATTTACTAATGCACTGAAGCTTGTCTGTTTACGTGTCTGGTGAAATTAAACCGAGAAGGAGTGTTGGTTTGTAAGACGGGCAGTTATGTAGCTCTAGCGTGCAGAACATAATTTCTGTAAATATTAACCAAGTTGAAATATCCCGCCCTTGTCTGTAAAATGACAAATCAGCTTCAAAATTACGTTTTCGCTTTTATTAAATTATAGAATAATAGTGTGAGACGCATCAGGTTAGTACGAATGTGCATTCTATGTAAGTGCAACAAGTTATTTTAAGGTGTCATTGGCAATTAACATAAAAATAGTTCTTGCTTTTCTGTTGGCACTATTTACTGAAGTGTCACTGTAAGGTATACTATAGCTTTATTTAATCCAAGAAGGGTGTAAAAGAATGCCTCGAATTCGACAACTTGCGAATTTTCTTCGATTAACTGAGTTTGAACTTAGCAGGATAATCGGCATACGAGACAACGGATTATCCATTCGTGATGTTGCTGATCGTGTAGGACACTTTGTGGCTACAATTGTACTGTGTTGGTAAAGATAGGCAGAAACTAATGGGGAACGACAACATTTACGGCCTGAACGTCCTAGACGCACAAATGATTATGCTTTTCAGTTTGTGGCTTATAGGGACTTTATCTCGTTAACAAGGGAAATTGGTGATGGATAGAGAAGTTTAATTAATGAACAAATCTCCTTACGATATTTGCATCGAAGAATTCGATCTTTTGGGCTTAGATTCTACCGACCATTGCTTAGTTTACTGCCATAAAATAGAGTGGTGTAACGGAAGGTTTCACTCAAATGAGGAGTGGAATCGAGTCATTTTCAGTGACGACTCTCGATCTTGTTTATGAGCTCATGGTGGTAATAATAGTCAGAGGGCGTGTTAGGGGCTACTTGAAATGGAAGTAGATCTCCTCTAGTAATTATTCAAGGAACTTAAGTGCGATTCCTTATGTCTATAATGTCTTGAACTAGTGTTAATACCTTATTTTTAACAACTGGTATATAAAAAATTGCATTTACAGCAGGATAATGCCCGGTCACATACCGCGAGGGTTACTCTAGAGTTGCTGAATAATGCTAATGTTGATCTCTTAACCTGGCCTTCTCGTTCGCCGAACTTGTCACCGATACGTGTGGTAGGACAGACGATCAATAATCTACAACCGTGCCAAAATAATGCATGATATTCTTCACCAGAACCTTGGGATAACCTACAGCAGGCTAACGTTGATTATGTTGAGTATGCCTAATGGATCAGCTGAATACCTAAGAAACAGAGAACGATCGACGCATTGTCAGTGTTTCTATCAATTGTTACTATCATATTTTGTTGAAGTTTTCATTATTTCTTAATACGAATGTTTTATTAAAATATGTGGACGTTTAGTGAGTGTTCGTTTGAAACATAAAAGTGCAAAAAACAAAACCGTAAAAAATGACATTATAGCCACATAGTTTATTTCTGGAACCATCATACTAGCAAAAGCAATGAAATGGGTACAAGCATTAAAGACGGGTTCGAGTTTCTGCCTACCAGGCGTCATCAGCGTCTCTCCGAATGCTAAGCCCACTTTCATCGCGAATGCGTCGCCAAACTTATTGCGAAATGTCCCAGCCACTTGCTTGCGCCACTACATATCCCATCTAGGGGACACCGGTCAAACAAAAGCCACCGAGTCAAATGCAATAGTGCCAGTAATGCAGTACACTTCATCTAGCTCGGACAGTGCATGGACTGTCAGTCCCGCCAGAAGGACTGTGTATATTGTGAATCCAGGAACGGCTTAATCATGACGTAACATAAGAAACATCAAAGTGCCAAAAACAATTAACCGTAAAAAATGCCATTACAGGCGCATGGTTTATTGCTGGAATCACCATACTAGCAAAAGCAATGAAACCTATTTATAGGTTCTCCCAGAGGGTGTGAGCAATATTACAGCTTTTGAACTTAGAGTTGGATATTCATTCTTGATTGATATGGAAACTCCACAAAATCGGAATAAGCAGATTTTACTTTCAGGCTGTTGTCGCAATGGATTTCAATTAGACTTCTTAATGCGAAGTGAATTCTGGTTTCACTTCAGCACGGAAAGGAGCTTGGATTCACGCAAATTTCTCGACATGATCTTCCCCAAAGTATTCTGCAAACCAGTCAGTGAGCTTTGAGAGGTGTTCATTGACAAGTAGCAGCAAGTGTTGTGATACAACGACTTTATTACAGGTTACGTATTTTTGTTCAGTGTTGGCCGTCATCACCATTGATTTTTCTTATCCGCCACTGCGGCTTTTCCTAGACATCGTAACCTTCTCCAAAGGTTTCAAAATGTGCATGTTATTGCCTTGCAGAGACAGATTGATGGCGTTCACGTTGTCAAAGATACCACACAAATACGATAGTTTCTGCAAAAAGTCGGTTTCAGGAAAGTACTTGGAGTTTCCGTGACCTTTCTCTTGTGGAAATGTGTGAATTTCTTGACGTGGCTTGAATGCACGGGATAAGACATTGCCACGTGAACTGCAGTAGTATAGCAGGACCCATATCCATACACAGATTTTTGAAAAATGTGGCCAAATCATTTTCGGTTATAAACCCGCCAAGCATTCTAAATCTTGAGCATTCCAATGATGCTTTTTCAGAACAGAAAGTCTTCTACATCATCGCAGACAAAGCTATCCATAAACTTGCTAAAAGATTGGAAATTCGATAGCAGTATTACTGTTTCTAAAGGTAAGTATAGGTATACTTGTGATACATTGTTGTTTTCAGAAAAAATTCTGCATTAGAATCATAAAAAGGGCCTGAAACCTTAAAACGCTTAAGGGATATAAATAATTTGATCAGCTCATTTTATAGCCACATCCAGCCATTTAATTTTCCGTTTCAATTATTAAAATCGCCCTATAACTAAAGGCGCTACGAACTTGTCTTTTTTTATAAGCCTGTATATGATCTTCCATATTTATCCCTACTGATATCGCATTGATATTATATTATAAATTTTATTTTATAAATGCTTTGTTAATGTAATATAAAGAAATAAATGGTTACCTTTAAAAACAGGAATAATATTATCGAATTACCAATATTTTAGTAATTTTATGTATAGCTTCATCTGCCATGATGCAGATATATTTTATATAATATTTACACCACCACCCACTGCAGAAGCTTGATAGGAAACTTATAAAATCAAAACTATATCTCAACTATACGTTGATATAAACAGCAGGTGTTCGAGACATAGTACGTAGTACGTCTAACCAATAGAATTCAAGCGATTGAACCTTACGTTTATATTTCCTTTCAACAATTTTATTTTAATTCAATCAACAGCCAAATTTATTTGAAGGAAATATGTCATTAGGTAAATTTTTTGTTTTACAACTTCAGCTTGTTAATTCAACAAAATTCTGTTAAGAATTTTCGGTAAATTTAACGAGGTCAATCATAACAACAATTTTTGTTAATGCAACGCATCTTTTTCTCTCAGGTACAAATAATGTGTGCGTCATTGTTACTGTCAGTAGCCTCATCAAGACCAAATTCCATGACTTTCATTTACTCTATTAATTCATCATTGAGATCAAGATCTATATGATGGATTCTTAGACTAGTAGTATCCCATGCCAAGAGTAGTCGGTAAAATAACCTCTTCTGCGATGGTTTGAGTTGTTTTGCACTACGCCGCCCTGCATGCGACCTTGAAAGATTCTACCAATGCTCTTTTTGGTACTGAGACCTATTTAGTAAACACACTTATTATTTGCTTTTATAGATCTTACAACATCCTACTAAAGAATTCGCAAGACTTTTCCACTATGTTGGAGTTTTTGGTCTCGAGGTGTCGCTTTAACATCCTTGGGAGCATACACTAGGGAGCCAGAACTTTTAAACTGAGCACACACTATGAGTTCTCTTCATGGCTTATTTCTACTGAACTAAAGTCAAAATTCAAATAGTTATCATTGCATTTACAAAATTTCCGTTTGTTTGCTACCCCATCACTTGTTTATTCTTGATCACTCTCACTTGAACTGTTTAATAAAAGCCTTTCCATTTTCCTACCACCTTACGAAAACACAAAGCGACCATTGAAATAAGACGGGCGTCTTAAAACAGTTTAATTTTCCTCTAAGATGTTTATTCTTCGCTTGTTATTGAGGAACTGAACTGGTTCGCCGAAGTGTTGCTGTATTTATACTAACCGCCCTACTTACTTTGGACATCCGCAAAACTTCGACAATGGCCGATAGTATGCTATATAAGTCTACTAGAATGTTCTATAAATTTCATGAAAGTTCCATAGTTCTCTGCTCTATTCTATGTGCTTCGAGAATGTTCCATACCTTTCTAGAAAGTTCTGCAAGCTATGGGAAAGATCTAGTATAGATGTTCTAAAAAGTTCCACAAGCTTCGAAGCCGTTTTGAAATGTTCTTTCTAGAGTATTCCAGACCGCTATGTCTGCCCGCGTTCGCAGAAGTGCGTCCCCTTGTTTACCCCCTACGATACCCCGGGGCGCCCAGGACGTACTTGGTGAACCCCTGTCATGGTTTCTATAGATTAAGAGCGATCCGAGAAATTTACTGGGTGCAATAGTTACTTCATGTACTTACCTTATTTATGAAAACAGCAATAAATCAGGTTGAAGTCAAGGTGGTTTATTCACATACATTTTTGATTTTCATAAAAAATATATGTTCAACTGTTTTGTTTTTCCAAAGCATTCTTTTGTGGAATTCATTTTGATTTTTTTTTCACTATTATTTACTGAGAGCAGAAGTTTGAAAATGATCTTTTGTGTTTCATACCTGATACGCAGGCAGAAAGTATTTTCTGTAGATTATTAGATTTCAGACGGTTACTCACTTCAAGGGGTGATTAAACAGCTTGAAATAAGGTCATTAACGTAAAAATGTCTTAACAAAGTTGCATAATAAGAGAGATATTAATGTTAGAAAATAAATTTTGTGGTTTTTATTTTTTTTATTTTTAAGTGATGATTAAACATATTGACGTATCCATGAATTGACATAATTTACTAGGCCTTGGTTTTGCCGTCGAATTGTCGCGGCAGCTGCCTCACCGCGGTTACGAAGATCATTTAAATTAATTATGTCGTTTGTGTATACCATGGTCTTCATAGCGCCCCATAAGTGGAAATCAAGGGGGTTACGGTCGGGTGACCGAGGAGGCCATGTCATAGGACCACCTCGACCAATCCACATATTTTCTAACACATTATCTAAATGTTGGCGAACTAAACGATTAAAATGCGGCGTTCCATCAAATGATTTTGCAAAAACAAGAGATAATTATATACATACATTCGATTTGGCAACACAAATCCTTTATTATGCAACTTTGTTAAGATATTTTTACGTTAATGAGTTAATTTTAAGATGTTAACCACCCCTTGAAAATAAAATCACAAGACCGTAAACAGCCTATATAATAGCCTGGTTATTACCAGACAAAATTTCAGTGTTTAGATTCGGCCCTTCCCTACATATGTTATATACGGTATGTGCAGAAAGTAAGTTCCGAAAGGCAACAAAAAAAGATGGAATATAGTTTGAAAAAAATTATTACCTTAGTTTGAGGTAAGGTAATAATTCTCGTCATCAGCGAACTGCTGACCAGAAACGGATGATTGAAAGTGTAAAAACAGCTGAAAATCGCTGGGCTCAAGGGGCAATGGCGTGACTGAGCATGCCTCGTCGCATATTCTGTATTGTACGACGCGGGTTTCTAAGCGTTTCGCAATAAGAATTAGCCTTCATTGAATGCCCTAGTTGAATGAAATCTACCAGCAAAACCACCGTGTCAGAAAACTATGCACATGATTTTTCGAGGGTTTAATGAATGTTTGGCTTTGGTATTTGCCGGTGAGGGAGTGTGCATCCAGTTCATAGGTTGTCGTTTTGACTTAACGGTTTTATGGGAAACTCGGGTTTAATTCCCAGCGACTATAGGGCTTAAGAAACCATCATCATACCTGTTGTACCGAGACAAAAAAAAATAGATGAAGTGCCGTGTCAATCTCGCTCCTCCGTAAGAATGTTGGATATTCAACGAGCACACACTTTTCGAAAGTTGATGAGCGCCCACTCCATTCTCATAAATTTGATGGTTAGTTTCAGTGGGCTCACATTCATTGCATTCAGGAAACGAATACCAGATCTTCGCAGCAGGCGGGTTTCTAAAATTTCTTGAACATAGTGAACACTCTCCATGAAGTAAATATAATAGACAGTCGTATCAATATGGCGCCAATATCTTTTTAGAGAGATAAGGCAACTGGTGCGCATTCGAGAAAGCTAGCGCGACCGTGCAAAAGTCGGAAACGGAACGTACTTTCTGGACGTATCTGATATATTAATATATATATTTTATGGGATGACACAAATTAATTAAGAACTTCTTCATATTCAAGAAAGTAACATTCAATATTCAATATGAAAAATAAAGTAAAAATAAAACAAAGATTTTCCAAAATATATCTTTCAATGACACAGAGTAGAATTGTTTACGTGTAAACAATTATTGAAATCTTTTGGAATAGCGAATATATGACGGATTTAAGCAAAGTTGTCGGGTAGGAGATTGAATAGTTCTTTCTTTATGTTTCCTTTGCTTTATCTGAGGCCCGCAGTATCGTCTATATCAGCCTCCGTTTGCTATTAACCCCTGTTACGTGCAATTAGGTTCTCTGCCACAGAGTTGGAAGGATCGCTATAGCGGCTTTTAGTTATCCTTTTGCTCGTAACTGCTGTAAATGTTCAGGATCCAACTATGCAGACCCAATGGCCTAACGTTAGTTCGTTTTACCCTACGGTGACAGAAGTAATTAATTATAAAACTATGTGTACTTGAGTAAAATAATTCAGGAAGACGGAATTCATACATGTGTATTATTGCATTTCATCATCGAAATTTTCTTGTATAAATAAAGTATTAGTGTATTGTAATACATTCACCTTATATTCTTCAATATTATGAGAGCGTTTGATTCGTGCATTTTCTGTATTTAGAGACGGTTTTATTCTTTATGCTCGACGTGCCCTTTAGAACTACCTTTGAATTTTTTATTTGTAGTACTTGCTTTGTATTGCATGGGTGACATTTCATTTTATACAGTCAACGCTTTGTGTATTTGTTTGCCGCTGTAGTTTTGCTTATTGTGTTGCCCTTTGTTTCAAGAGCTTGTTTAATGAGTTCAGCCAATACAATCACTCGAACATGACTACTCTTGAAGTGCGGCGAGAAAAATAATGATGTAAAGCTGTTTGTTAGAACGACAGCAAATAAAACAGCGGAACAACAGGAAACCAAACATTTGGGATCGTAATATTAAAGTGAGTAGTTCAAGAGCTTTAAGAAACAAAACACAAAGTTTTTATTACTATATCAAATTTATTATGGGTGCGACCGGTAATAGTAAATTAAAAGTATGTTCAATGCGTATTCTAGTGTTGGGAAGCGTCCTGTGCTGGATTTGTTAATTAGTTTCGGCACCACGACTAGGTTTGGAAGGGATGTGTTAAGTATCAAGAAGCCCCCTTAAATGACTATACGATAGGTTAAATGTCACCCTCTAGGAATGATTCAGAAGTATACCTGTAAAGTTACGTATAGTTGAGTCATAGAATCAACTCTAGTTTGATATTTGTTTGTACATGTACAAACGCTCATATGTTCAATTAAACTAATTTGATCTGCCTTTGCATGAGTTGGTAGACCTTTTTTTATAGTTTTTCTTATATTATTTTATGTGTTTTGTACGATCATTGCTACTGATTGATACAAAGTTATTTTTGGTCCTTCCATTATGCTATTCGATATAATCCATGGCCCAGTAATTCAGGATTTACTAGGTTTTATCGGTTTCTGTGAAGCAATGTATTTTGATAGATCATCATTAGGAAATATGTATTACATCACTGCCGGATTGGATTTATCCAATTTCTTTCGGTTACTTTTACACACAAGCTGTAAAACTAAACTTTATTAGTATTGCAGTAACCAAACTTATGCAGTGCAAGCTGATTATAAATTCCCAACCCACGGTGGTTGCGTAAATAATTCTCTTTATAAAATTAATCAAGTCTTCACAAGTTGAACAGAGGGTGTAAGAGAACTTTGAATAATTTATGTCATGGCAAAGGAATGTAATACATGAGTTTGCGTTCAGTTTGTATTTATTGGTGCGATGTTAGTGTTGGCGGCTTGTTGTTTGTGATTTAGTTTCTTGAATATTTCATACCAAACTGGGGCGGAATCTCAGATCGTAGCTAAAACTATAGCGCTGACATGAGTTTCTCGTAGCAATCTGTGTATTACAGGACGCATGGCAGTCTTAATCTGTTTAATATTCTCCTTTAAGCGTTATCATTGTATTTTTCTGTGTATTGTGTATACCTTACCTTGACTTACATTGTTATTGACTGTAACCCAATAAAGCTAAGCAAACTTCTAACCGTGTAATTAAATATCTTTGCAAAAATTAAAAAAAATAGTCCAACTAAAATGATATTAATTTTAACTAATTTTCTTGATTTAAAACAGCTTTTAGGTTCACGTTTAATACCAGCTTGCAAAATACATAAACGGTAGCACTAATTAAAGTAAATAATACGATCTGCTAGGAATCACATTACATAAAAATAAGCATCTAGCTAAGGTGGATTTTAATATACATTTTGCATGTAATACAACAACGAACCTAATTAGTTTCTGAAACATAAATCAAAGCAGTACATTGTAGTGCGTGATACACAGATGTGAGTTGTAACCACTTTACAATTTAGCACTTTAATGGACGTATGTTAAATGTATAAATGTAATTGTCTATATACAATAAAGAGCTAGAGCTCACGCAAGCAACCAAATTTCCGTCAATCTAGTTAGATTTTCATTAAATCTATGTAAATGATTAAACCACTAATTTAAAAATGCTTGCAAATGTACACTGAGAAAAAGAATTGGTTCATTCAAACAAAAACTGTTTACTTGAACAACATTTCTCGTTTCTATATGCTCATCACTTCGTATTGTTAATCCATACATTTGAAAAATGTTAAACTTTGTGTATGGATTTGATGTTGGTTGGTGCAACAACTTGCTGTAGTTAGTTCAGCTGTCGGCAGTATTCTATTCAAACGGTAATACAGCGTCTCTCAACTTAAGTGGCCTATAAAAATATATTGGGGAAGGAAATATACAAAAATTCTGAAAATAAGTACATTGCCATAGGCAAATGTGATCTTTCAGGGTATTATTACGTTCACTTTTGCATCACTTCTGATTGACCGGAAATCGCAATTAACTTTCTTATTTTAAATGTTCTAATTTTTATTGCAAATTCTGATTCTAAACGTTATTCTAAGTAGAAAATGTTAAAGATCTCTTACACCTAAATGTAACTGATCTTCAAACCTATGTAAAAGATTGTTTTGTTAGTCTTTCATTTAGAAAATGTTTTTGCTACACTCTTAAATCTTGAGATTCAAGTTGCTTATCATTTGAAAGTATAATTCTTAGGCTTCTAAATCACAGCCTAATTATCCCTGAAAAATGTACAGTCTGATCGCAATAGGGTGTCGAACCTCATTATTAACTATCCAAAACCCAATTTTTTTTAATGGAACACTGTATATTTTTACATTATGATACACAGAATAAAATTCTGCACCGATTAGTATTAAGATTCCTTATACCTATTTCTTTTCATATTCCTGTTTTTAATAATGGCTAGAATTAATCCAATTTTTCGCAATACAATACTTTACATTAAATGCACATACAGAAAACTAAAAAAAAAATTGGAGAGGAACAATTAGAAAATAGTAAATAATTATAAGTATGTAGTAGTAGCAGTGAAGGAAATTTTGATGACAAACTCAACGAAAAAAGCAGTCGGAGCCCATTGTCGAATGCTGTGTTTCGAACAGCTGACGGGGTACCACATAATTAAAATTCTTATGATTTGGCAACGATCTAGCAATAAAACACTAAAACCGATATTCAAAAGGATACTGCATTCGTATAAAGATACAATAAAAGTGTATGGATAAGTTATTTTTAAGCCAGAGATGGAGTAACTTTATAATATCTGCGTTTGTATTTTAATGAAATGATGTGACTAAAATATGTAATACATTCACAACGAAAGTTGCCGAACGTTATAAAAAGGTGTCACAGCCTTGATCAAGGAATACGAACAATAAGCTACATTGAATTAGTGCACTTCTATTATATTAAACTAACAGATCGCTTTCTTAGTTGCACAGGTGGTTGAGCAGATCACATGGATCTGTATTAGAATCTCGCAATAATAAGTACTACCCTTTTATCGAATTGCTCTCCACCTCTCTGAAAATCGAAAATTTTGATAACTAACTCGTAAGTTTAATCACCCTGAAGATGCCTTGCTAGTTTCATCGACATCGCTTAAGTGGTTTAGGCTTGAAAAGGGAACAAAGATACAGATACAAACCTGGTTTCATAAATAAAAATGTATATATTTCCCATAACTAAAGAAAGACCTTGAATGGCATACTGATATTCCCAAAATTTAAAAACTACGAGATATCCATAACGACGAACTACCTGGATTTTGAAATTCAATCCAACATATTTTATGAAATTCAGTTCGAAACACTAAATTAAGGGCGACTACAGGAGTACATCTAGAATTTTAGTTGCAGAGAAACTTTATTTCGTAAACCTAGTATAGCAAGTAACGGTAGTGAATATGTACTTAATTTAACACTCTCGCTACGCCTTTGTTTTAGAATCGATATTCGATAACGCTAAAGAACAGTGAAGAAACTCCAGGAAATGCTATTTGAAGTTATCCTGTTGTGAAAGTAGGTACTTGTCTACGGAAAATCATTTCCAAACACTACTGAAAACTTTGTTTGTTAGAATGAACTCGATTCTTGTTTCGCTACGTACTTTTAAGATCGTCGTTTCGACCGTGTATTGTGTAGGAGAAAATTTATTAATTACTGCAAATTGGAAAGTATCGTGGTATTGAAAAGATGTACATATTATTATTTTCCTGTCCGCCATGAATGAAAGGAATAGTTTTTGTTAGCAATTTTAGACATTACCAGGGTGAAACTTTTAATGTGTATAACATAGTTAAAGCATAAATACGGGAAAGTACGCGTATATTTCAAGTTAACTGCTAAAAGTTGTGCAGTTGTAACATTTATAGCCACTCCAGACCTTTTGTTAGCTTGCGCGTATATTTCAGCATCTGGCTGCAGTGCACAATTTTATGCGCTTTCAACTTTTAGCTATTTACTGCGCCCACTAAATGGAAATAGAGCGTGAAATTTCAGCTATAAAATTATTTTCTAAATAGTATATTTTAGTAACTATTTCTTAAGATTCTTTTTGTTGGAATTTTCCCAAAGCAAGTTATATAATATATACTTGTTTGCGCTTTTTATTTGTAGTTTGACCTTGCAATCAGCAGTTACAATAAATACTCTTATTATGATAACTGATACACTGCGGAGGTAGGGCACCACTTAAATCGTTGGCATAATGTGACATGAATAACTTATTTATTTGCGTATCATTTTTATAGCTATACTTTACTATTTTATTTCGCATTACTAAAGCGAAATTGCATAGGATTATAATTCGGAAAAACATTGATGTAGTTGCGGTTCAGGTAACCCATACGGAATACTACCATTGAAAGCGAAACTTCACGGCTTCGACATGATAGGGACTACATATCACAAAGCGCATGCAACGGCAATATAGGTAAGTGGCATTGAGCTTACTTGCTTGCGATCTACCCTTTCGATATATAACATCTTTGAAGTTATTGTGCAAGTTGGTGACATCTTTATGGAAAACAGTCACAAAACGTCAGCTACTCCATGGCCGCTGCAAGTCATCTTCCTCCTCAACCATCCAGAAATATACAGACATCGAAAGTTTTCATCTTTTATGCCGGTTTTAATGTCCTACTGCTAGAGCACTGCCAATTAGAGAAACGTGTCCCAAGGAGAGTGTGGAGGCCAAGTATACTTCACCGACAACCACATGTGTTTGTTGTACATATGTTTCGCTCCGGTAAACAGTTGTTGAGTTTCCTACCCGATATGTATCGGTATTGGCGACTTTAACAGCCACTTTGTGCAGCGAAAATAAAAGGACAACCATCAGAACTCTATCCAGCTAGCTAATTAGGTTGAATATAATGACATACATATATATCCTCTCTGACACCAAAAACTGCAGCAAGTTCAAATGGCCTGCATAGCAGCAGGAATATAAATTATTACAGTAAACGGAAACAATCAACCGTTATTGGCTACGCGCAAAATTATAGTCAATACACCTCTACTTCACCCCCACGATGGTACTGTCGGAAATCAGACTGGGCGTCATTCGCAACGGAACTGAACAAGATCTCTGATACCCTCAACTCTAGATAACTATAAGAGATTCGTTGGCGCTGCCATCAGTTCTGTCAAGAAAACTATACCCAGATACTATGGGAACCAGTACATCTCGAGATGGAACAAATGAAGCGAGCGGCTTTGCAACGAGTTTCTTGAAATTGGCGAACATGAGGCATCTGACGAGCTGCTGCAGAGCTTAGATGCTACGAGTCGCGAGAACTGGATGAGGACAGTAGAGGACCTAGGTTTTAAAAGATCAAGCAGGAATACCTGAAGTCTCTTACGCAATATGGATTGAGCTAGTTTAAACCCTGTCTGTAAGACATATAGTCAATACTTCCAAATCGTCGCGAGATCATTAGAATATCAGTCTAGTTATAAAGGAACTCAAAGTTCTAAAAGCTACTAGCCCGAAAGAGACACGAAACTCACAACCATTCACTGATCACGATTTATCCCGTCCTATACAGGAACTAATATCTGGTAAGGCTCCCGGGGTATATAATATTCATCCTGGGTTCCTTGATTACTGCGGTAAATATATAGTGAAATAGCTCTCGTTGTTTTTCTCTTTTGTAACGTAATCTAAATTGCTTGTGTGCCAAGTATACAGTTGAGAGCCAACATTATATCGGTCCTGAGAGCTCGAAAACCTATTAATCACCGCCGGAGTTATTGTCTTATTGCCCACTAACAATAAGTATAGTCTATAGGTTCCTCGAAAAAACGGCAAGGTTTATAGATGACATGCTAAACAAGAATTTTTTCCATGTCATTCTAGGCAACATCATGAGCAAACCTAGGAAATTTAGTAACGAGCTACGCAAGGCTGGCTCCTTTGCTGTTTAGCCTGTACATTGATCATATGCCCACACTGGGGCACTATCAAGCCGGCATCAAACCTAGGAGGCCACTGCAGCTATTTAAAAGAAGGACATGGCTCTCATAAGTAAGTACTTGCAAAAATGAAGATTGCAGCCTTGCCCTATAAAAACTGAAGTATCTTCTAACATTTCATTGCTTTCATCTTAACTAAATGGCAGATAGAGAACTTGATATGTGATTTGGAAACTTCTAACTAACTCATAATAAACTCCCGATGTACTTAGGCGTTACTCTTGTCGTTTGGCTATTAACTGACTAAACCTGGAGCTAAAATAAATACGAGGAACAACATCGCATCCTTGTAACATGCTAGCACACGTTGTTGAATTTTCCAATGACAATGATAATTCATTCAATTCCTTTTCTCAGGGTATATTTCTAGATATTTTAAGAACGAAAAAAGTAATAACAGCTCCTAAGAAAGGCGACACGCAATTACAGAACGGTATCAGTTTAATCTTGCTTTTCAAAGATATTCGAAAAAGTTATGTTTTCCGGATAGTGTTATTTTTTAGATAAATTTAATATAATATCGTGGATTCGTTTTGTTAAATCTCGGCCTACTCACAATGCGTCATTTGAAGCCCTTGATCATGTACATGACCTTTTAAATAACGGCAGCCGGGTCTCTTCTTTGATTTGTCACAGGCATTTTATATCGTCAGCCACGATCTCCTGCTGCATAAGTTGTCACAGTATGGTTTGGGAGGATGTTGTCAGTGGATCGCATCCTGTCAGAGCGCCCGTGGTCATTTCGTTAGGATTTGCAGTGGTGAAAGTAGCTTTATCGATATCTTGAGCACAACAGATATGTGTTCAAATTAGATATTTGTTGACAATTGATGCCATATGTGATGTGATGTAAATAAATAACCAACTTTTTAAAAACACTAACACAAACGTTGTGGTGACATAAAGTAGAATTGTCGACTAAGAATGTATAGTTTGAAAGCGATGTAACCCCCAATTAAGACGACGATTCCTTATAGTTAAACACGTAATAAAATTAAGAACCAACGATAGGATACTTACTGAACATCAGCTTTGTAATTTACCTTTGCTAGAATTAACTGCACCTTACTGAAAAAAAAAAGAAGTCGCCTGTATTATGTGTGGCATTCCGATATACAGTCGGATATGAACAACGTCTGTATAATATCTCAAACAATGCAAATATATCATACTTTGAATCCATTTAATCACCGAATTTTTCATTTCCGCCGTATATAGGGTAGCACAATCATAATACACGAATTTGTACACACATTGAGGCACATCACAAGCAGGACTTAATCGCTTTTACTGATTGCAATCTCTCGAGCAGCACATCAAGCTCATGTCAGCTAACCCTGCAGTTACAAATATCATTAGAGTTTTATTGGGTTAAAAGCCATTCAGGTATCCTATTTAATGAAAAAGTCGAAAAGCCTTGCTAGACTGAATTATTTCCTTATTACCATATTCTTAGTACCAGATAAATTTAAAAATTAGTGGACTGGTATGTACGCTATCGCCATTGGGAAGATTCTTGGCAACAAAAAAGACACACTACGATATGCAACGGGGAATAAGATAAAGATAAATATTTGGTTAGCTTAAATACTATTCATCCTTAGTTTTCCTGTGTGGGTCAGCCCGTTTTCGGTTCGTCGTTTCTGGTAGTGTCATATCTTCTCGATAGGCCCTGAGATTTGAAATGTGTGTTCGCGTACATTCTACATAGTACTCACAGTTGATCTGAGCAATAAACCTTATTGTAACAAAGGGGTATATGGGCTAGGGTACCAAAATTCCAAACAAAAGAAAAGCATATATAGATAGACGCGTTCGAGTCTATTATGAGTTGACGCGATGGTTTTCATTGCACATTGAAATGGAAATAGAGATAGCTTCCTGTGATTCATGGGGTGATTTTCCACTTCGTGTACTGGTAATGCATGCATCGGTTAGAACAATAAAACACAATTAATACAAATAGCGTGTAATTTGTTTTGATCTTCGTAGAAATTGACTGGTATGTGTGTTTTGCGACAATGCCAAAACGAACATGCGTCACTTTTCTATACTATTTTGTTATTCAGATTTATCGATTCTGTATTTTTCTTTTATATTTATTTGTTTCATGTCAGACAATTGGTGTAAAGATTTGAGTGATTTGGGGATTTTTTCTAAATATCACTAAATGCGGTAAAGATGACAAAATCAGTATTTTAAAATAACCGCAATAGGGTTGATAATGCAGTTCCCTGCATGTAGCTCGAACAACAGACGGGCTGTCAGTCTCACTAAAAGGACTGCGTATGTTGTGATTCTAGAACGGCTTAACCATGCCGTATCATAAGAAACATTTAAGATGCTAAAACAATTGGCGATTTCAGCATCGGCCTGTAATGGCATGTCATCTTTGCAATATCCTTGTAATGTTTTTTACCATCTCTAATATTTTTGTAGCTTTAAACAAAATAAACTGCCAATAGGTCTAAGGTATTGGAAGTGAATCCAATAGATAAAACGAAGAAACATCGTAGGATTAGTTCGATTTTCTGATATGCAGTGAATTGAGCAGATACAATACCCTCAATATACAATAAAATAGTCACATCCAATAAAAATTTCAGCATGAACAGGTAATTGATAAAGATATTGGAAATCGCATCTATCTCATCGTATAAATGAATATCATCTTTGATCTATTGGGTCTTTCGTCATATTTCCATTACCCTTTTGCCATCAAATTTTCCCTGAAATACGATCCGAGATTGATATGAATTTTTAATAAAAAAGCGTCCCCCTTCTTCCGTTCCCAGACAGATGGTAGCCGATATTCGGAAATTTATTTTAACGACACCGCCGTTCGTAAATTGCGGAGGTCTGGTTACCCTAACTGATGTTATATTTGTCCCACCTGAAATCATATTTTACCCATACTGCACCGGCTGCTCGTTTCTGTAGATTATTAATAAATCTGAAATTACCTGGTCATAGAGGATGGGAGCGTATGCTGAAAGTGGTTGTTCGAACACGCGAAAAACCGAACATCGGAAGTGGCATCAGTACTAGGGTGGCCGATATGTGAATGTGTGCGTATTAGATATACCTTTCATATAAAAATTCCAGAAGAGGAATTTTAATCAAACCCATAGGCGAGTGAAAATTAATGTTATATACAGGTGTCCCACGATGAACTGCAGCGGTCGATATATGGAAAACCATTCACCGGAAAAAATCTGAAATATTGATTGTATATTAGCAGCAATTTGACCTAATCGAGCAAAATAAACACAATCATCTGGTATGTCGTAAGTGACAAACAACATTCTTATTTTAAATGGAACACCTACCTGTGTCCGTCGTTTTCACAATATCGACAGTGCCACTATAATTGGTTTTATGTAATCTCGGTAATGGCTAACTCTCTTTAAATGTAAGAAAATACTTTTCTTCGAAATAATTGGAAAACGCTCACAGATTGTCCTGATTTTTAACGCCAAACACCAGTAGTGCGTCAGTCCAGTGTTAGTGTGACGGTGCGCTGCCATGCCGCCAAATTATGTTTGTGTCATACTAACCTATATGAAATGTCTACTACATTTGTCAATTTTTTGGTTCAGTCAAGCGACTTTTGCAGAAATAGATCAAAACCAACAATTTTTAATAAAAACGCTTTTTCGAATCCATACACCGCCAAGAATACGTAAGTCGACAACATTAAGTTGGAAAAGAAAATGGGTGACTTAGGTTGACCAATAAATACAGCCAGCTTGGTTATTATAGACTTCTGTTGTAGGTATCATTTTATTTGAATAATTGGGAATTTTTGAAACTGGTTGTAAAATATTTGCAAAAAATATTTTAGTTGTTGCAAACTTTTTTGTGTGTTTTGCCTTAAAATTAAATAATTTAATGATGTGGTGAATTTAATACTGTTGAAGTTAAGGCATATTATAGTATCTTATGAGAAATAATAAACAAAGTTAAAGTCGACTTTAATAGCATTTGCATTTCTGGATAAAGGCGTTTGATAAATAATTGCTTGACATATACATATGTATGTTAGATTAAACGAGTGACCCCCGTATATACCTATACAAAATATATGAATAATTATAAATAAAGTTAAAGGAATAAAGTAAAATAGGGAATTGAATACCCTTAAAGTATAAAAATCAAGTAGGAAACATAAAGATTAAATGGTTATATGTTTTACTATGTTGAAATGTTGGACAGTCAAGGTCATTACTGTGACAACCAGTTATCAAGGATGTGAATTACGTTAAAGAGCAGTTTACAGCCATTACTAGTAACTATTTAAGAGATGTAAGTAACAGAGTTAAAGCATGTTAAACAACAAATGATGATGTAATAATAAAATATTACAAGAATAAAAATCACCGACATAACCTCCCGCCAAAAGATATTTAACCCTTCATTAGGCGCGTGGACTTTACTAACGTGGTTAGTCGCGTGGATTACAATTGTACTCCACCTTATTTAATTTATTTTGTATTTCATTTTTAATAAAAATATATATGTTTTTAAAATTTACATGTGTATATCTTCACATATTAACATGCAATATGTTTACATATACATTTCGCAGAAACTTTGTTGTTGGAAAATAAAAAGCGGAAGCGTGGTTTTTTTAGCATTAATTAGCAGCTCAAGGCACAATTGTTAAAAAAAACCAACAACATTACAACAATTTAACCAAAATATATACTTTTCTACAAATAAACCTTATGATAAAGTAAACCAAACCTCAAAAAATATATATAAACCTATAGCCAGAAAAAATATACAAAAGTTGATTAGTTTTTACTCTAATGACCAGGTGGTGCATACATCTCTAATGTGTTCTTTGCACGCATGATGGCTACATTTGTGACAAATTCTTCTTGTTGATTTATTACAACTTATCGAGCAACTGTAGAAACGTCGAATACAACTTACTCGCTTATGTGGTTGTGGAGGAGGGGGAAAAGTTTCTTGAAGTCCAAGAAGATGTCTTGCTCGCCACCTAATATCTCTTCTATTTGGGGTTTTATTAGTTTCCATGCAAAACTTTCAATGAAGTGAGATCGAAAGATTTTTTTTTCAGGGTAGTTAGCTTTATACACGCAAGCAGCGCTTATTCCAGTTATATTTAGTAAATCATAAAACACAACCATTGGCCAACGATTGGTTGATCAATATATGTATTTGTGGAGGTAGTTATAATTTGAATAATTTTGTCACTTAGAAAAAGTTTTATACAATCAACCTCTGACAATACATTTCGAGCATTTCCTTTTGGTCCGGGACCAATGGATAATGTTGTGAGAACGGACACGCACTTGCAAATTAGCTCCACACTTTTTCCACTTAGTTGTTTTATCTTTACCAAGGTAAAAATTGTTCCTATCATTTTCTTCATGTGCCCAGATGTCCCGGTTCGATATATTTTGGTCTTCATCTGAAGAAACTTCTTGATGGGAATCTCTTGGATGATCGCTGTTTTCCACAATATCTTCCTCGAATTCATCTTCTTCAAATAAAGGATCCTCGTCTGCACTTGAAACCTCTTCATGGCATTTCATCCACTGTTCAGGGTCTCTACTAATTTCTAAACGTCATTTTTTGGGTTCAGACATATCTATATCTGACATAGGAAAAATAAAGCACAACGAGGTGTTATTATAGCAAAGAATTTATTGCAGTGTAGATTTACATAAACAAAACATAGCAATATCTCCAAATAGAAAAAAAACTAATAATGATCAAAGAAAAACTCACCTAAATTTTGTAACAACCTTGCAAATTCTAAAGTGTATACTGGGCAAAGAATGTAACGTTGGCAGGCGCGTGGATTACAATTGTAATCCAGTCTTCTTTGATAGCTAATAACTTAAACAAGCGTATTCTCCGACTGCTTATTTTATACTAAGAAATAACTTACATATATTATAGACAGCTACTCAAACGCGCTACCCCGTCTACAGGCCATTTTTGAATTGGTCGTCAGAAAAAGAAACGTGGATTACATTTGTAATCCACGCGCCTAATGGAGGGTTAAAACATTTATGATGTAAACATGAAAGTATAGATATAAGGAACTCTTTTAAATGTCAACAATTGTAATTAATTTTTAATGCGTGTTTAAGTCCATAAGAATACCACCAGTATTTCAAACAAAAACTAAAGAAAATTTATTCAATGTTCATTAATAGTTTATTATATTTCATAAAATTGTCACTAATTTGGGCGATGATCTATAAGAACGGTAGTAATTGAGATTGACGCCAAAGACCATTGTTATTTTAGTGTTTCTTTCCTTATGGGACATAAGTCTCCGGAAACATTTCAACCCATTGGCTTTTTGTATCCATCTCTCATTTTTGTACTCTTGCCTTATACCACCCATTCCCAGATCCTTGTGCCCTGTACCAGTCTGTATAGGTCCTTGGTAGGTTGTCTGTATGGTCTTCTGGGTTCATTTTTGGTTTCCCAAAGATCCTCCTAGGGTCCAAGAGCCTGCAACACATAATATGCGGACTCTATTGCTCCTTCACACAGTGTGCAGCTTGGGTCAGCAATGTCAACCCCAATTTTCTGTAGGTGTCCTTTTTTGTGCACAATGTCCTGTCAGGAGACCTATTGCTTTACGAAGGTGATTAGAAATCACCTTCGGTGAACTGACGAAGCTAGGATCATCGTCTTCATACGTGGGCCCAGAACCTGCCCTGGGAGTGTCGGAGTGAGGATCGGAAATAGCCCATCACTACTTCGCAAATTTCATGGAAATAAATTATTTTGTAAAGTTATTCCTGATCTTATTCGTAATTAATACGTTCCTGCAAAAATTAAAATCCGGAAAGAGGTCTGTCTGAACATCCTGAACCGTCACCATCCTGACATCGACCTCTGGAAAGCCCAATCTCGTATTTTTAGATATGCAAATAACCAGTGATTAACGTAGAGAAGCACACTATTATCACTATTGTATTAATGGAATTAAGCTTCAATATTGCATACAACGTATATGTAATCTGCAACGACCATCAGATAGTACTAATTGCACCATTTCTGTAAAGTGACTAGGTTAAGCTAATAGGAGTTTCGCAAGATAATAAATTGTAATATTTTCCATTACCAATTACCAGCAGAGACCTACTAATTATCATTTGATATCTTATAAACCAGCGGGGGCCGATAATAGGCAGATATCTGACAGATCAGTAATTTTTTTTTAGAATTTCAATAAACAGAAATAAAATAAGTTATTACAGTTTATTAGAATTGTTTATTTTAAAATATTTTCGTTTGTTTATCGTATATCTAAGTGTAATATATTTCGAGGTTATTAACAATAAATGTTAATAAAGTACAATGTTGCTTATTAATTTACAAATATCAGGAAACCCAAGACCCTGAGATACAATTGGCAGATACATAGGGAGAACATTGATAGTGGGGAGTGGTAGTTAGCACGTAAAGCTTATCATTATAAATCCTGCTTGGTAAATATTTTATTGATTTAAATAAAATCACAAGCGCATATCTTGTACAATGTACAATGAAGAAAGTAACATGTTAGTTGTGGGCAGAAGGCTATTATGTATGTGTATTCCACCGTATCATTTCTTTACTCCTGTATTGATTTAGATTTAGCAGATGCTATGGCGTCGTTTGTATTGAGATTGAAGCACACTTCGATATCCTTTTATTCTTTTGCAGCTGTCAGATTTCCGAAGGATTGAAATGTATTAGAGGTAAACAGAAACATGAAATGTGTTCTTTTAGTTGCATGTTTTAACATTTTAATAATTTCTGATTGGCACCTATTATAAGTTTTATTGAACTCTACAAGGGTGTGTTGATATCTATGCTTAAAACTTTCTAGTAGACAAATTTGAATATGGTTGTTATGGTATTAGTTATGAAAGTTATACCATAAGTTAAACGATGATACAACTGTAAATTTTTGAAAACGGCATGTCTGGGAAAGTTAGATTTTGAAAGAGAATCCAGTTGTCCGTAACTGGATTTTCTGTTACTGAGTACTTGTTTTTAAAAGGGTTATCGGGCCAAAAAAGGTTTTTGACTTTCATATGCCACTATCTTGAAATTTAAGAGAGGAAGATCGGATGTAAGAAAGTGAACACCGTTCTAAAAGATCAGTTTCTGTGTCCATTCCCGAGAATATCGATTCTGATTTTGAAGGATCGACGAATTTATCTGAAACGTAAGCAGAAGCATTGCACATATCCTATGAATATGCGATTTACCACTTATCACGACTTGGGTATGAAAAAGCTTTCGGCCAATTGGATTTCGTAATATTTGAATGCTTATCAGAAGGGCGTTCGAGTCATGACGTCGGAGAACATCTACCATCATTTTGGAAAACATTTGCTTTTTTTTGGATCGGCTTGTTACAATGGTCGGGAGACCCGGATACCGAAGAGCAGTCCAAAGAGTAAAAGCATTCTTTTTCTCCACGACCCAAAAGTTTCGTGTTCAAAAATCGGTTCGCTTCATCTTTCTGGTATAAAGATGCGACAATTTTGATCGATCGAATTAAGTCAGAAAATTCTAGTGGAAACGTCGCCGTAGGTGTTATTTTTTTGTACCACAGTTCTTCTGGTCACAAATCGTTGATTGCACTGCAACAATGGTTGATATTTGTTCACCACCCATCCTATTCCCGGGATTTAGCACAGTGAATATTGTTTTTTCTTCCTAAAAGTCAAAAAATACTTGAAAGCCAAAGATTTTCAACAAATAATGATGAAGGCTCGCAGACCAAGACAAAGATTTTTTTAAAGGACTTAGGATTACTGCATAAATATTCAGCTAAAAATGTACATGTTAAAGGAGATATGGTGGAATAACGATATCAATATTCCCTCGAACATCACACGTTAGCTTTTAGTTTTTATTTTTGTAAAAGTTAGTTTTTTGTATCATGTTTAACTTTCTACATAACAATAGCATAATCTTACCCTCTTATTTTATGTAAACGTTTCCGGGCCCGCAGCAAAACTGATATTCATTAAATAGTTTGCGCAGTCTACGAGTCGAGGAATAATAACTTGAAAACAAATTACTTACAAACTATCCCGATAAAACATCGTCTGGAGTGAATGGCGGGTATCCGGTGGGCCAACAAGAAGAGAAGACATCTCTGACAAGCGTCGGCCATGACAGAGACAGAACAGTTAACGAAGGAAGAGGGCGGCATAATTTTCCGCAAAGTATTACACACAAAATATGCCTGTGAAGAGCGTCCAAGGTCTTTGCCAATGACGAAGCTCTTTCATCGAAATTAATGTTGTAAGTTTGCCAGGATATGAGGTCGATCATCGTTTTCCATGTTTTCTCCTCTTCAGTAAGCTCGTGTCGTTATCCGCATTCCGCTCTTGAATTGATGTGGTTTGGATGAAATGCACTTCTTATCGTCCTTGCTAATAATTTACTAACAATAACGTCATAGCGGCTTAACGTTTTACAATACAGATTTTTAATAATCTAATCTCGTTTATTTAGAAAGTGTAAATTTAACATTAAATGTAAAAAGCCTAAATGTCAAATGACGTACTCCTTGCATCGCAATTATTATTTACCGTATTTTCCGTCGGTCGGTGTTTTATAGTGTTTAGCTTAATATACGGCGTATATGTAGGCACTTTAAGTTACGTTTTTATACTTTTCTATACTTTACTTGCACGACTTACGCACCGGGTGCAAACGTTTAACTGAGAGGTTTCGCCCAAATCTGGACGGAAGTATCCTTTCTGAGAATTGGAGCGGTTTTATTCAATATGGAATTTACGTTCGAAGTTGTGCGCCAAACATGAGCAGTTGGGACGGATTATTCAACGTAGGTTAGGTCCTACGCTGATTAGATACGATTACTCGAAAATCACAAAAGATTACACACCGGATACAAATGGTTACTGAGATTATTAAAGAAGTTGCAAAATAATGTTTTGCAGATTTGTTGTTCAAGTAGTAGAGAAAATTTCCAGTACAACGTGTCTACAGCTTGCAGAAAGGTTCGGTGTGAGTATTGAAACCATTCATTTGCATCAGCTAGAAAAGAGGTGCAAGTTAAGCAAATGGATCCCACATGAATTGTTATTGTAATTAACTTCTAGGAGTTTGTATCATTGGTTATCGCGAACTGATTTGGTACCACGCACATCCAAAGCATCCTTCCACCCACAACAAAAGGAATTGTCCATTATGAGTTTTTGGAAAGGGATCAAAACATCACTGCTAACTTTTATTGTGAACATCTTCAACGAGTGCAAGCAACACTCATCCAAAAGCAGCTTTCTTGGGTAGACCGCAAGAAAGTGGTATTCTTACATGTTAATGAAAATCTGTGTCCCGCAATTGTGGCGTAGGGGAAATGTTTTGAACCTGGCTGGGAAACGCTACCACAGTCTCCATATTCTCCTGATATTTCGCCAAGTGATTACCACCTGGTTTAGTATCTTGACAACTCTATGAAGCATGGACAGTTCAAAACTCGATTTGATGTAATAAATGTAGTCCGTCAATTTTTGATCCAAAATCCATAGTATTCTACGATACCGGCATACAAATATTGGCGTCACGTCGGCAAAAGGTCATGGAGTGTGATGGTAATTACTTTGATGAGTAATAGTGTATTATTGTTACTTCATAAATATTTCTATTTTACAATCAAAAACTGCAGGAACTTATTTGGTTACCTGATATACAATCGGCTGCCGTATGATTTAAAAAACAATCTTCTAATATTTTAAAAATATTTTTGGAAAGCAGGTGTTATATAGTTTAGGTTAGAAACTCTAGTTGCAATAGAATAAGAAAGACAAGACAGGAAATTTTTCCTCTAATTTGTTTTTATGAAATGTAATTATTTTGACTAATGCTTTGTACCTTTTGGGAAAAAAAAATATTATTAATATACAGGCAATAACAGCTAGTTTCCCTCAGAAATTGTAATTTTACTGTTTAACACAGTTCATCCATAATTTTTTTGTTTGTTACATAATTTCTATTATTGCATTCGTTTGAAAGTCGGTATATATTTAATGAATATCTATTTCGGATAGCATAATGAAAATACAGAGAAAGTGTCACGTGTGTGCATCGATTTCAGAATCTGTCCGAGGGCAGTATAAAAATAATGAGAGTGTACGGAACCTCGTTAGCTTCTGATGTTCTTCAAGACACAGGGTAAACACTTTGAACTGCTTCAATGTGGAAATTAGTTGAGGAACAATGGTTGCTTTGTTCGGTAGGAACAGTAAAACAGATGCAAGATGAGTAAGTCATCCAGTTTTTCTCACTCCAGGACTATTTTTCATGAAATAATTATAGCTTGTGGTTTCCTTGCATGATCTGTGGTTACGTTTTCGTGCGCGTATCGCATAGTATACGTTTATTAGGACAGGATGCACAAGGACAACGACCAAGCTAATAAGAAATGGGATAAAAAATTGTTTTTATTTGTTTATTAATTATTTGCTTTAGTTAGAAGTTAAGGAATTCCAACACTGAAATATGTGCACACCAACTATAGAGCAAATAGTTGCACTAAATGGAAGTCAAGGATGTGTATTTTTAGACTCATGCTGCAACCCATGGCATTATATGAGACCAGTAGATTGTTAACAATTTCTATGTAATTTTCAGCTTTACGATTTCCCACGAAGCCATCGCAAATCTCCTTAAAATACAATCATGCTACTTTGCAATCCCATTTAGCACCTCAACAAAATTTTCATCTCGAAGTAGTTGCTTGATCTGGGGTCCCAAAGAAATACCATCCTTTACCTCACTGATATTAGGGAACTTAGTCCTCACATATGCAAACTCACTGTTAGTTTTATCCATACCTTGACAAAGTTTTTCATCAACCCAAGTTTAATGTGCAAGGGGCAAATAAACTTGTGTAACCGAGTTGCATGCCGAGCGAAAGTGAAACAACTTTCGTAATCGCCACAAATATTCCACTCAAAGTTATTATACTTATTCTTTCTCCATAAGAAGCTTCATGTTGTATAAGATTCGTTCAAATCGCATATATGAGCCAACGGAACATAGAGGAACTTATTTCCATTGTGGAGTACTACCGCTTTCAAGCTTAATTTGGTAGGGTCAATGAACAAACGCCGCTCATCTGTTTTATATTCATGACCAGGGGTCTTCATAACAAAACGGACGTCATTCTTCCATAGAGTAGCCATTCTCAAATTTTGCGCGGAAATTACGAAAAAGAGCAACTTTTGTTCCACTCTGAAGAAGATTCCAGCCTTTTAACCTTGAACCTAGAAGTTCGGCCTGCTTCTTAGCCAACTTTAAATCGCGGACGAGGTCGTTGAGGTCTTCTTGACTTAGAAGAAGATGCGATACACAACAAGACGAATCAGGTTGAAATGTTGGATCCGAATGCATAATGTCGCCTGCAGAACTTTCTTCGTTTACTTCGTCATCAGGACTTTCATCGTCGCTTAGTGTCATGTTTTATGGAGGTTTAGGCACAGGTAATTCCGGATTGTGAGGTACTGGTCTCAGTGCAGATGGAATATTAGGATATCTTACAGTCTGCTTGGATTTAGAAGTCATACCACTTATATTTGTAAGACAAAAATAGTAATCGGTAATATAATCTGATGGTTCCCTCTAAATCATAGGAATAGCAAAAGGCATATGTCGTTTACTTTTGTCAACGCTGTAAGTAGTCTGACATATGTAACAGAGCAAATATTACACTTGAAATACTGCTTATAGCACTTTTTAAGGAGAGGTATGAAAGGCCGTTTTTTGTATTTAAATGTCAATTCGCCGCAAATGTAGCAAAACGAGTTCGGGTGGTTTACACATTTCCTTGACATTTATACAGGTGATGAAATGTTGGCGGTTTCACTACAATAGCTTGAACGTACCAGAACGTAACACTCTTTAGAATGTTAACAACGTCAGCGTCATTCACCGAGCTCTAGTGGACAACAAGAGATGCTATTTAGGAATTGGAAATGCAGAACTTAACACGTTAAGACATGTTCAAACATTAACCATTGCATGCTGCGTCAATGTGTCAAAACATGTTCTCTTATACTACATATCTATGCAGGCATATTTTAGATGGATAAGCAAATATCCTGGCGCATAAAAACTAAGGGCGATGGAGAAATTCTGAACAAATAATCGATTTCAGCATGCATACGTATATGGGAATCAGGCATTTTTGCGCTTGGGATAAAAAACTTGTTAACCAGTGTAATTTAAACGTAGATTTTGGTGTCTCAATCAATGAGGTTTTTCAGTATACATTTTGTTATTTTATATAATATAAATCCGTTTATCCTTTAGCCGGGGATATATTGATGAATTGATGTATCAATTAGACCTCAAAGAAGTAGCAAACCCAATTGTTGCGTCTAGGACGATATCTGATACAATTAAAGGAAACGTAAAGTTAATAACGTCAAATTTTATTAGTTGCTCAATTCGCCCTCTAAGATCTGTTTTATTGGAACAGTAATTGAATTTCGTGCTAAAGACATTCGAATGTAAATGCAATAAATTTCAAATTACTACTTGCCTCGTGAATTCGCAAAAGTTGGATTAATTATTTCAACTACAGCAGAAAATATTAGATACGCTCTTGCAACCATTGATTCAGCATTTTTAATGCATGCGGCGCTTGCGGCAAAATTTTTAGTATTGAAAATTTGCTGCACAATTATCGTGTGCCGTGAAACGTTGTATCAGACCCATTTTTTTTTCTAATTAAAACTCTCTTTAGAATTTTTAATTAATTGCATTGATTGTTTACGATCAAGAAAAGATTGCTTTCACGAGTAATTTCTTTCGTATTCCTGCGAGTGAGGAATTTAAATTGTATAGTAGTGCCCTGAATAACATGTCGGTTATTACAGCTAGACTTAAAAGATAAAGTATGTGACAATGAATAACTAAATGTGTAATATTAGGAAATATATACGTATTCTGCAACGTTTATCCTAACTTTACGGAAATTTTTGTCACCCAGAAGCTCAAATTTAATGTATATAAACATATTTAAAAATATATTAATATATTTCTGGATCACACAACACATCTTATTGTGCAGAAACAGACACATACAGACAGCTGTGTTCCAATACGTGTTATTGGAACACAATGCATATGCATGTGGGATGATCTAATAAGAGTAATCTAATATGTTTCGTGATTGAAACACAAATTTATATGAAGGAATAAACTTTGCTTGAGTAAATAATTAAAAATTAAAAAAATTAAAATTATAATAGGTACTATATTGCAATGATGTTTTTACAACATCTTGTTGCATTGTTATTGATTGTAAAGGCACAGGTTTGTAAGCCAGGAAGCGTTCACTATTATTGACTATTATCGAACTACATTGGGCGTTGATCATCTGAGATAATTGTATAGGCGAAAGAGTGCCACCTATACGGTTCGCGTTTGAAATTTAACATTGAAGAATTTTTTAATATCCCGTGGCTCTACCGGTAAAGACGGTATCTGTTGGTAGGGGAGAAGGATATTATGAGTCCAGCCAGCGACAATTAATGGGCATAAAA
>JARFOC010000112.1:962183-982100 GCA_031763485.1 Osmoderma eremita
ATTATTTCACACATAAGTAATACTAATTCAAACCGAAATTATTTAAAGCATTGTTTTTTCCAACAATCCTCTCTTTTGTATTTTTTTCGCCTAAACAAACATCAATGTACTCACCAATCTTTTTTTTTCCAATAACTCGCGCGCAACCACGCGTGCAATCCATTTATTTATGATTCGGTGAATAATCATGTTTGTAATAGTAGTTTCTACTGATAACTTAGTTGCCGAAATACGTATCTAGTCATTTACTCATTAAGGTTGTGATCATATTTTTTGTTTTACTAATTCAAACCATTGTATCCTATTATTTTATAATTAACTTTCCAGTCTCAAATATGTGATATATATGAAAATATACTGTTTAAGAGTATTACCTTGCTACTATTTCCTTACGAAGTGTAAATCGTCGAAAAGTACATCTTCTTTTCCACTTCAGGTATATTTGCAAGTAACCTTCTAGGTGGATATTTCTGCTCATGGATGCCTTTACATTCCCTTTCTACAAACAAAAAATTAGAAGAGGGAATGAATTACGTAAAAAGTATAAAGTAGCAATAAAGTTATTATAACTTTAAATGTTTAGAATTGATATCTGAAGCGCATCTTGTTGACCATCGCACCAAAAGAAATAATATCCATTATGTACACAAACAATTAAAATCTTCATAGAAACAATCCAGTTTGTTATGTGATCAAGTTAATTTAATGAACTGATTGCTGATTGACGATTTTCATGATATTCACAGAAATTATTATTTAAAATATTAATTTTTTTTTACAAAATCTATTCTGTCAATATTAGTATTTTCTATTTTAACATATGCAACCAACATTGCACTGATCACGTTGATTTTCACTTGAAGTGTCTTTATATCTATACATATATGTATATCCCTGTTTTATATTTCCAGATAATGTAGTAACGGATACTGAGAACGCTGTCTTAGCTGTATCTTAAAGCAGAAAAGCAACGACTGCTATGATTTAATCAACGATTTTTTTGAAAAGTTAAATTTACAACATCCCAAACGCATAAACATTTCCGTTATAATTAGTACAAGGCGTAATTTACACATCTTCGGCGAAGATTTTTTCGCTCTTTGCAGACGCCCGTCTTCGTCTTTAATTGGCAACTGTTTACTGGATCTATGTTAATGTCCTCCTTATGTTACTATCGCTGCGAAATACTAATTAAAGCACATAAAATTAATATTTTCCAACCGGTAATTACAAACGAAACAAATTAAGTTCCAATTAAATTTTGATGTTATTCGAATTTCAGAGAAATTTACATTTATGAGCCGCTTAATCCCTGGAATCTCGCACATAAACAAGTTACGTGCAAGCCCGCAGAGATACCACTGGAAGGCGATAGAATTGCGCTAATGTGTGATTAATATTTAGTAATATTTTGGAGTCATAGGTGACGGGGTTACCAAAGTCAAGATATCCCTGGAGCCTAACGCAAGCAACTGCCCTAGTTATTTTGTCGTAGTATAACAAGGATTTCTCGACCATTGTCTTAGAACTTTATATAAACATGAAATATTCCTCAGTACCTTCTCAGTTTTCGGCTTGATGTAGTTTACTACCAAAAATGAGAAAATAATTTTTCAGTAACAATTTAAAATAAATCAGTTGCTGTTTCGAATACTTCATGGTTTTCTGTGTTTTGTTTGGTTTTAAACTCTTAAAGGCTGCCCATTTTCTATCTCCGGATATTGGTAACTTTCTTAATACTAAAGATACCGAATCGGTTAAATGGACAAAGGTGCTGAGAAAATAGAGAGATATTTGAGGCTAGTGTAAAATTTGTTATGCTGTGCAAGATTTGTCAGATATCCCAAAAAAATGGAAACGGTGAAAAACTTCCACGTCAAATAAGTTCATAATCCCTTAAGATAAAAGAAAAGTGGAAACTATTTCTAGTACATTTTTTATGTAATAACTAAATGTCATTTAAGAAATCCCTGGGGCTCTTTATTTTAGAGGTATAATACAAACTCGCATTTTTCTGAATAGAGGTCAGAGTTGGCCATGGTGTCATTAATATGCTTATGTTTTTTTTTTGATTTCATTGATGTAAAATTTAGACTTTGATTCGTAGGGAAATAAACAATTATTATTTCTTATAATGCATATGTAGGTTTGTGTAAGTGTGTATCGTGTGCGCGTGTATGCGTGTGTATGGCCTTTTACTGTAACTCGTCGCCGTAAGAGAGCATCAGTGTTGATCTAACCGCAACACTGATGGGTGCCGGGAGAGGTATTGACCACCCTTGCTGCAATCGATGGGAAGATCTTGAACTATGGATTCAAAATGTTTGGAAAAAAAACGTTCAGGTGCCGCGAAAAATAGAAGTCTTCTAGTTTGGAACATGTTTAAGTCTCATATAACGGACAAAACAAGAAACTTACTAAAAATATAACATCGAAATGTCTGTTTGATCAGGCGTATTAACAATCTTACCTGAACTACTACACCGCTGCTTATATATATACCTTTTGTGAAAACGTTGATGTTAGAATTTTAAAGATATACTGTCCTGTGCCAAAATGACAGTTAGATTTTAACAGGCGGATTAACATCCTTACCTCAACTACAAGATCACTGCTTCAACATACCTTTTGTGAAAACATGAAGAAATATTAGAATACGTTGATGTTAGAAGGTGAAAGATATACTGTCCCGTGTCAAAATAACAGTTAAATTTTAACCTCAGTCAAAATGTCTCAGGTATAGGTTCTTTGTTTAGATTTACTTCATGTAACTAGTCAACCGCGGGAACAAACAAAATAAAAAAAACTACTTAAAAATACACAATTTTACGACCTTACTTACCAAAAATTGTGTATATGTGTTAGTGTTTCATCCTCTCCTTAATCTTATTTTCCAATTTCTTCAATTTCCTCTGGTCCAAAAACCCGTTTTCTTTTTCTTTCCTCGTTTCGCTTTTTAATAGTTGGATGATATAAATGACAAAATTTACTTTCATGATAAATTTTTCTAATTAATTACATTCTTCTTTTCAAATACAGACGGAATCCGCAATAGCCCACACTTGTTTTAAACAACCCGCTTATTTCCCTGGTTACTGCTACCATAGCCAACGTTTCCTTTTCGTCAATCTTATTTGTTTTACGCGCCGATCGGGCTCAGCAACCTTGATGCATGAATTTACCCCGATGTTGTTTTTCCTTCTGAATGTGTCTTGATTTATTACTTTAGGATGTTTCTCGAAACCCCTTTGTAGTGTTGCGTGTTCGGTATATGTGTTTAACATTAATAAAGTGTATTAAGGAAACACTTCACTAAAAGAACGGATGCCTAACTTATCGGTTGAGAGATATTTGAGAGAATTGAATAATTTAATTATTTAATTCTCGCGCCTTATTTACGAAATAACGGTTATTAAAATCTCCGAGTAACAAACAATATGCATAATACGAATGGCTGTTAATAGATCTGATAGTTACGGATTATTTGTAGCGAAGATAAGAAAAAAGGAATGGTGAAAATACGAACTGATCAAGCAGATCATGGCAATACATACGAGGTGTCTAAATTAAGTAATGAGACTGACAACGTAGCGTTTGATATGGCAACACGGGAAGCCACGGGACATGGATAGGCGACAAGTGGACATTGTAATACGCGTTCAGTACAAGTTTGGTACCATTCAAATCATTTGGTTGCCTTTTGTCGTTTTTTTCCCGTGAACTCGGTTTTCGTAGTGCGTTCTACAAATGAAAGACAATAATTTCGAGCAACGGTGTGCTCAAGAGCATGCTGATTTGTTTCTTTGATAGCCGGGGAATCGTTCACAAAGAGTTCGTGCCTCAAGGTCAGACAGTTAATCAACTGTCTGACCGAGAGGTTCTCGAAAGACTCCGAGAAAGGGGTCATGCGTGTGAGGCCAAACATCACAAACGATTAGATCATGCATCAGTACAATGCGCCTTTTCACACAGCAATTTCCATAAACGGTTTTTTGGCCAGTAGAAATATTTCTGTGGCTCTTCAGCCTCCTTATTCACCTGACTTGAGTCCCTGTGACTTTTTCCTCTTCTCAAGATTGAAAATTTATCTGAAGGGACATCACTTTGGGACACTCGAAAACATTCAAACGGTTGTAACCGACCAGCTAAAGGCCAACTCCAACATCCGAGTTCCAGCTCTGCTATGAGGAATGGAAGAACCATCTCCAACGCTGTGTGGCTTCCCAAGGGAGTTATTTTGAGGGAGACAACATTCAATTGTAATTATATTCAAATAAAAATATTTAAAAATATGTCTCATTACTTAATTTACACACTTCTTATCTTTCATCGTCTAGCATGCAGGTATTCTAATATTTTCTTATGTTTTCATGCCGCATTTGTCCTTTGGTGTATCAAATCTGAAAATTGTTAGCGTCTTTTTTTTGTTCAAAATACATCATTAAATAATAGCTACGGAAATGAAATATCTTGGGAGGATAGTAAAAATATATATAAATTGAATATGTAAGAACTAGATTTCAGTTTTTAATGTCTTATCCTACAGCTATTTTATGGTCCTTCTATTTCTTAGGCAATAAAATCCAAACACTTACACTGTATGTATCCGAAATTGCACAGACCAAATTTTATTGGCTATGAATTCAATGTCTTGCAATTAAAAAGTAACAATATTTTTTACAGCAAATGGTTTGGGCGATAAAAGCCTGGGCTGTAAAGTTTCTACATATGTACAAACATCAATTTTTTCCGTTTGTTTTCTGAAATAAAATTCTCATGGTGACAAATTAAAATATGAAATAAAACATCTTTAAATCATTTCATATAAGATTTAAAGAATTGGGATGAATGTACTTAAATGAAAGCAAGCCGACTTCCAGACTGCTTGTTCTAAATGGCAAATCTTTTATTAGTGTAATGCAATAAACCATATACTGTAATTAATAACTGCAGATGAATAATTGTTTCTGGAAATAAACAAAACCGCTAATTGCACTCAACACCAAGAAGGGGCTAGGCACGGAAAGAAAAAAAGAAGCGCGAGGGAACGCAATTTCATCTCGACGTCGCACAAAACGACATAATTAATTTCCAGATCGTAATTAAAACTTTCTGTCCTTTACGAGTCCCATGAGAGGGCCAGGGGTTTGGAGCGAACGAGAGGCGTCGGGGAAACAATGGAGCAACGATCCTAGAGGAGGACAGTGACAAAATATTCCATAAGTCTCTCTATCTGCGGAAACAAACGAGCAACAATTCCACCTTCATTTATCTCCCTCGGAGGATTGTAAAACAATGGCTAATCTACGCCCGACGCCATCTAGCAATTACAGGGATAATTACTCTGCCCCCACCGCTGCTCGGTCCGTATTCTGCCTATTCGTGCCTCAGCTACTGCCAACTTTGCAACGTTAATTTACATTCACACGTGCGCACAGTTTAAACGTGTAGGGGCGCGTTTCCATTGTGTAACGTAATCGAATTTAAACGATATTTTGGATCTTTTCTATTATTTATTTTACGCAATCCCTTGATTGTTATACTAATTGATACGTGTCGTAAGACAAGGCGATAATTTATCTAACTTGCCTTGTCCGCAATATCTTTCCTGTTTCCTTTCATTAATTCTCCTCCGCGCCACGGCGACCAATGTCGCGGTCGCTGCCTAGTATGTCGATTGTTTTAGAACGTGTAACGAGCTATTGTTAAAATTTCAATATGGCATTTCAATGCCCGAACGCTATATTTATTAATTATCTCCGTATTATCTGATCTAGCTCGGCGTCTTCTAGTTGAAAGGATTTATTGTCGGGATTGGAAATTAATAAGGTGGACGGGTCCTTTGCGACGATACGATAACAAACGCGAAACGCAGAGAAACAGAGAAAGAGAACAAGATCTTGAATTGAAGAATAGCGCGCGTTTGTGCCCCATCGTGAGTCATATTGTTGCGGGTTTTTTTTTGAAATTTATACCGATGAATTGCGTGGGATAATATAGAAAGCGTTAACGCGAATGTCATATCGAATGTAATATGTATTGTTATGATATTTCCTAAGAAAAAGAGAGGAGTACAATATTAAATATATAACAGTTTGGCTTTCCGATTAGACAAGAATGCGTATATGAAGATTGGTATTTTATGTAAAATACTTATTTCATGGAATAAATTCTTGTATATCTAAGTAAGCTTGTACACTGAGAAAAAAATTGTGTTTAGACAACGCAAACTGCGTTAATTCCGCGCACTTTTTGGGTTGTATATAAACTATGCTACCATTGCGTTTATTTAACTCATAAAATATATATCATAAAATGTTGGTTGAACACTAAATTATTTAAGAGAAACACAAAGAAATGAGTAATATCAACGCAAAATATGCTTCTTTCACTGCACCAAGTTTTTGTTTAAAGCAAATCACCATTATTTCGGTTCCAGTGTATAATTTGTTCGAAAAAACATTATTTTAGTTCATATTAAACAACACTTTATGTTGGGCGAACATCAACACAAACAACAATTTCAATAAAAAATATATTTATTTCAATATTGTATTACACTAACAAACTAACAACTTTTTCTTTCTTTTATAACATGGAAAATAAAATAAATTATTACAATTTACTATTAAATTATTATTACCCTCTTCGATCTGATATGCATTACAGCGTTTTAAATCCTGTTGCTTCATCGTTTATCCTATGATCAACAAGAAATAAAAATCAAACATATTCTAGTTGTTTAGAATAATATATCGAAAACGATTTCTGCCAATATCCGGCACGTACGTTCAAAAATATAGTACATAAATATATTTAAAAAATATATAAATACACTTCTGGGATACGCCATGAATCCGCAGCTGGGCGTTAGATCTCTCTGTAGATTTTTCGAAAGGGATTTGCTAACGTGAAGTTGATGATACGACGTACTGAACGAGCGACAGGCATTCCTCCGATGTGCACTGATTAGGACTAAGCAGTCCGAACATTTACGTGAGGATGTCTGGAACTATGTAATCAGACGTGTTGTGTGATCCCAGAGGTATATTTATATGTTTTTTAAATACATTTATATACTACATTTTAGAATAATATAGCATAGGTACATAGCAGTTTACAGTCTTAATAAATTACCTGTTCATATTTTGTACCCAAACACCCCACACAACACTACACTACTATTACTTATATAATCTATGCCACAATAACTACACAAATGCAGTACGATTCGACAAATATTATACATCGACATTTGGAAAATTGCTTGGCCAATCGTGCACGCAAAAGTTTACATTCCTCTTACCCACCTTGCCTACGTTATTTCATATTTTCATGCAGGCAAGACACGGCAAGTCCAATTGATTAAAATTTACCACTCAAAATTTTCACTTAACTTTGGTTTATGGTTACTGGAAAATCAATTAATATTGTTTCAACACATTCTATGTATTAAAACAACGCAAATTTATAAGTTTGAGTTAATGTTGTACTTTATTTAAATAAAGTGGTAACACATAAATCAACACTAAATAACATATAACAGGTTCCTTCAACACTATTTTGTTTTGGGCTAACATAAAAACAGTAACACAAAATTTAATGTTATATTAAACCAACCGATTCTCAGTGTAGTAGTGCACTATCTTCTATAAATTAAATAGGATAAATTAAAAATAAAAGGAATATTATGTTGAATCTGTAATTGTATACGTTTTCCTTTTTTTAATACATAGGTAGCTCGACTTTCTATTCAGCAAATTATTGTTATCTTTTATTTTCGGAGAAGTCACTGAAATTGAGCTACACGTATACACGTTCGTTTACGAATTTTTATATATCTTAATACAATTATATGCGCATATATATTTGTGTATTTTGTTTGTGTCAAGATTGCTTATTATTTGGCTCATTAGTCACATTTTATCTAGTTGTGGACCAGTATCCAATCCACTCGTGCCTCTTACAAGACCGCTAGCCCTAATTCTCGTTTAAGTTTGAACGCCCCTCGTACCAGGACAAAAGACGACGGAGATTCACAGAGGATATCTTTTAAGTCAGCTTAGTGTGATATTGGTCAACTAGATGCCAATATTACGCTACTGTATGACAAAAACGGCACCCCCATTAAAAAAACTAACATGTATTTAAAGAAAACTATAATCCACAGTTCTGATATCATAAAATCTCCTCCCACTTGTATAGGAAATAGTCTTCAACTATTTATAGATCGTCTCAACCTCTGTATGCAGTATGGGATATAATAGCAATTTTTATCTCTCACTATCCTTAGTTGCTGTCATTAGCGGTATCCTCACTTTCGATTGTATGTTGCAACTTACTTAAATATGTCGGTGTCGGCAAAGTACCTACCTATCTATCTGTCTATTAACGTCAACTGTTAATGGCAACCAACATTAACCTGTAAATCCACCAACGTTTCTCTTTTTTTGTGTATGTTACTTATACATATTTTACTGTCATATGTTTGGCATATTGTTGAAAATACCTAAAGTGTCTCAAGCCGACACCTTTGTAAATTAACCTCGAGAAATTACGGACAATATACAACTATTATTCTACTATCGACCGTGACCTTTTTATTTTCATCGAATTACTCCTTACATCCCCATAACAACTGGTTCTTTTCCTCGCTTATGGACCCGAGTCAGTACTGTAAGAAAGCAGATGGCGCCATGTTTCTAACGTACCTACTAGATGAACCTACACCTACACCTACACCATCTTCCCGCGAAGTTAGTCGTTAGCCAGAGACCTTGGTTAGCCAGCACTTCTGTACATAAACTTCGAAGTAAGTACCACCGTAAATTGCACGACGAAAGTCCCCTAACGAACAAGTTGGTGTCGTACCTATTGGTGCCGTAGGTCTAATTTCCTTTCTAAACAATTATCAACTTTTATATTTGAGACGAAAACCTAGCGACTTCTCACCTTCATCAGAAGATCCACAAGGCTATAGTCTAGGCCCTTTGTTATCTATTCTATAACTAAATATTTTATTCTCATTTGATCGAGTGGTGCATGTTCTAAATGCACAAATACATAAATTAAATTGCTATATATTATGTGGTGTCAAGGTAATCTTTTAGTTCTGCGACCCACAAGTACTATTATTTTGCGTTTTCTAAACTAGAAAAACTGTTTTATTAATAAAAATGGTATAATTGAGTGAAAAATAGAGAATTGAACTGCTAATGATCGTTGGTTATGGCGACAGAGCTAGAACACATCAAGAAGTGTGTCAACTTTTTAGAGAAAAATACCCGGTTGAGCCGATAGATCAACCAACAATAATTAGTAGAACTGAAAAAAATCAGAAAAAGAAATTAGAAAAAGCAAAATAATAACACTTATTTTATTGACATTTACCGTAAACCTTACGACATTTGCCGTAACTAATGTTTTTTTTGTTTTATACACCGGTCACAAGATACATTTTCCCAATTTAATGAATTTTTAATATTTGAACTTTAACACTGTTTTTTAGATTTTACAAAATTTATGCGTTACTTAATTTCCACACTGTATAATACATATAGCTGTGTTTTAATAATTATTTTAGTAGTTTCACCGCACCGTGATAAAAACCCTTACACGCGACAAAAAAACCTGAATCAACCAATAATATTTTATCCCTCCTTTTATTATTGGTGTAGGTGCAATTCTACAGGAACTATATAAAACGCAATAAGTTTACTATTACAGAAATAACATCCATTCCTAAACTTATAAATCAATGTACAAAACAAAATCAAAGCCAAAATTGTTATTTCCACGCGAAATATATACTTGTCCTGTCCGTGATCTAAAGTTATCGTGAATGCCAGTAATAAAATCGCTCATTTTACTAGCGCAAATTTAATGCCTCGCATGCGATAGCAGGAAAATCGTAAATTTCCCGCATTACAAGTGTTCTGGATTCGTATACTGTCCTCCTTTTTTTTGGGATACGGTTATCCAAGCGACGAATGGAACGTCATGTTAAAATGACATAAATTCGCCAGCAAGAGCTTAAATCAGGAACCCGAGAATGAGCACTTAATGCAATAAATGTGAATATTGCGCTGTCTTGTTTTTCATATTTTCTTCGAACTGTCTGTGATATTTTGAGTCTTGTTTAACGCTGTGTACTTTTTTGATAAATGGTTCGAAATTACTTATAGACTGTATTCGTTAAGACTTTTCGGCATATTTGGGGCTTCGCCTTCAAAGTTTGTGACACACTGTAACACCCTATATAAATCCTACTTAAACATATGTACGTCAGAATCCAGAGCGTACCTTCATTCGATCTGATTAAATAAATGGATATAATATTGAATGTATTGAAAAGAATAGTTACACCAGCGATTGGATCATTTTTATTCTAGCAACCGTTTATCTGTATTGTCGCAAAAATTGTCAACAGTTCTACTTGCAACTGTTGCAAGCTCGCTATTATTGAAAAACTGTAAAGATTTTGTTTGACCTAACTTAACAGAATAAAATCGCAAGCATTGAGGACTGGTGACCGAGCTGGCCATTTTATCGTACCTTTCTTGGCAGTAACACGATTAGGAAAGGTGTTTTCGAAAAACTCTATTACTAATCTGGTGTTATGCATGGAACAACAGTCTTGCATAAACCAAATTGCATCAAAATCGGGGTTAAGTTGACGGACAGCGGAAATAATTTGCGTTCGCAGCAAATCCAAATATTTCATTCCATTCAAATTGCCGTCGATAACAAATCTTATCACCTAAGATACCCGCCCAAACGTTAAGTTTGTTGGGGAGTTCTTATATTACGGACCAGATGTTGATTTTCTCGAGACCAATATCACACGACTGAGGGATTATGCTTGCCATGACGTGGAAAGAAGGACTCGTCGGAAAACAGAATATTTTTTATAAAATAGTCGTTTTCGTTAGCCCTTTCAACCACGGATGCGCAAAACTCCATTCTCAAAATTATCCTCGCGAAAAATCGCCTGGTACTTTTGAACTTTATAACTTGTATTTGTTGCGTTTCAGAATACGTTCTACTGTGCTTCTACTGACACCGATTTCATCTGCAATTTGCCGACCAGAACAAGGTTAGCCCATTTCAACCAACGAACAAACTCTCACTTCTCTTTCCTCCCGTTCGGGAGGTGTTAGAGGGATTTGAGGCTGTTCGTCCATTTGTTGGCATTTACGGCAATTTCTAACCACACAGCCAAATGTCCTGCCGCTTTGGCGATCCCTTCACTCGTCTAACGCAAAGGAATAGGACGATCTACGTACTCTACGACAAATTGATCGACCGTGCTTTGATAGGAATTTCCAGCAAAATACCATATTATGATTTATACCTTCTCTGCGGTTGTATAAATTAACATAGTGTATCCGAAATCGACGATAAAATGTTAGAACTTTGCGTGCGCATACACAGATACAACATAATTCAGATAGGCGTGCTGCGCGCTACGGTGTTGCGCGCGACTAGGCTGGCCGGCAGGGTTAAATGCAAGTATGCCAGATCGCGCTATGCACAATATATCTCGCACCCCGGTAAGAGCTGAGCGTACGTGTATAAGGGGTACAATTGAAGATACTAAATCAACCAATTATAGGTGAAATATTTGGATTATCAGTTTGAAAAAATTATATGTTAACGAAATATATATTTGCTGTCATTTAAAAATATAAGTTGATTGACTGAATGCGTATTTGTTTTATTCAAGAACTTTTTTTTCTTTGTGTAGACCTCGACATTATTATTGTTTGAAGCATAGATATATAAATTGTGATGTTATTGGAGTCATTAAAACTAAGTGCAATATTGCTGTTTCAGTTAGTAATACGCTAAATTGGACAAGGTATAGTGTTTTGAATGCTAATTAACATTTAGTTAATAAAAAGATTATCAAATGAAACAGGATTTCAGATGTTATTCTATTCTTTCCTGTCAGTTTATTTACTTAACACTGATGTAGCTACCAAATTAAAATCACAGAGGGTATGTATAACCCAGCTTTGTACTTGCATAAAAGCTTTCATTAGAATAGATTCGGGCTAAAACGTCGCAAAATCCGCAGCAGTTATTCGACATTTAAAAGCGCTCTCTATCGGAGTGCAATGGAATCGCAAACGAGCTACAGCGCTCAAAGAAGAAGAGAGAAACGCGAACCAACAGAGAGGGAAAATCGAACTATAGAGTCGAGAGAGAAGCGCCGAAGTGAGCCGATTGTGAACCGGCCTGGATCCGTGTAACAGTTTAATTTGCACATTAGCGCCCGACGGAGAAAGGCAGAATTAATTAAGGCTATTATCGCCTATCATCTGTTTTAATTGCCTCGCAGCCTCGCGCCATGTTGTTTTTGCTTGGAAATTAAAATGGCCGCGCCGCATCGCTCCGCGCGCCCGCTATCTCTGTCGGCGGCCGTGGGGTTGCCCTAGGGGACAAAAACGGCGTCGACAATGACTCGTGTACCCACTATACGTATAACGTATACAGGGTGGGGTAGCGTAATCTGAATGGCGAGATGGTAAATTGCCCGAGAGATAGCGAGGCCGATTTACACCCGGCTAATAACCCGTTACCCTCCCTCATTATCAGTTTATATACTCCCAGGACATATCAGTCGTTTATTGAAATGCGAATACGGGGCTGAAAAAGTTAAAATTGCAGCAAATTTTTAATGCGGGTTTTGTGGGAGAGATTTTAAAGTCACATCTCGGCTATTGTATGAAATTGGTACCAAAAAGTATTGTTTCGGTAAATTGAAATATTAGTGCGCAACCAGGAAACCACTGCTTCAGATGAGAATTAGTTAAAGAGATATAATGTTGTAAAAAGTAATATTTAATTTTGAACGCAATGTTAATAATCTATAGAAACTCTAATGATATAAGTATCTATTATGTGCCACTTTATTTCACAACGCAACTCAACAATTAACTTGAGTTCTAGATGTTCTTGTATGCGCAAATTTTGTCAAAGTTTAGAAGACCAAGTATAGACTCACTAGCAAAATATAGAATAGTATGCAGAAATGACAGCCTTGCAATATTTATGCATTAAAAATCGATATCTGTATTTAAGAACATAACATTGATAAGAGAATCCTGAAAAAAATTCTGAAAACAGATATGAAATAAGTGTAAAAAGTACTACCAAGTTCACCCACTTTACCTGGTGGGACAAAATAAATCTGAACTTTTGTTGACCAGTGTTATAACTTACTTCATGTCAAAGTATCCAATTATGGTTTAATGCAAGGAAATTGATGTTGAAGTGATTATTACCATTCAGGGGTCTAAAAAAATACGGAATATGTCAGATACCACAGACGCAAATATCAATTTCTATAATAAATACGTGTACTCCTCGCTTAAGGATACACTTGGCCGTTAAGAGAATGGGTAGCTAAACGAAAAGCCTGCTTTTCAGGTTCATAAATTATGGCCCAATTTATGATGCAATTTTAGAAATCAGTTTCATGTACGATTTGGAACTTGGTTATAAGTCCGAATTACCATTAAAAATGCTGGTTGTTAGGTAAATGGCACCTGTTTGCAGTTTCATATTAATTTATTTTTCATTGCAAATGTCGTGTGCTTTTGCCATGCTCATCTGCCTTCTATCCTCCGTGTATAAAAGGCGAACTAGGACGAAGATGATGCTTCTTCTCCTCGATACACACTCAGTACTTATAGTTTGCCAACATAGAACTGGGAAATATGATTGGGATATTGTGAGGGTAAAAGGTTTTGGATGCATTACATATAAGTATAATACAAGAGAAAAGTAATTAAACAATACAAGAGAAAATCTATCAGACCAAGCAACACAGTGTTAACATATCATTGAAAGAGATATATTCCAAAAACACAATCACATGAGTTAGTGAGCTGAATGTTAGAGGGGATATTAATAAAGCAGGTAGATGGTTTCCAACAATAAGGAATTAAAATAGACTAAAGTGGAAGACAAGACATTGAGATAAATAACCGGATTGAAAAGCAAACAGAGCTTATTGGGTAAGAAAGTGTCTATCCAAACGAAGATAAAACTTTAGAAACAATATGCCGAGTTCTTTATTACCGATACGTATGTGTAGTAAAGTAAAAAGAACCCGGCATGGACCTATTCTCACATATGGTGGCTATCAAGGGAAGACAAAAGCAAGATCGGAGCTGTTAAAATGAAGTACCTAAGACGAGTGAAAGGAATAACGAAAGCAGATATAATAAGAAACGAGAAAATTAGAGAAGAAGTTAATATAGATCCGATAGAAGAATATATAGAATAACGACAACTTGGTTGGTGGAGACAGCTACAAAGATTGAAAGGTATGGCACCAGTGAGAACAATTTGGGAAAGTAAATCATCATGGAAGAAGAAGAGAGGAAAACCTTTGGAAACTAGGGTAACGCAATATGGAAAATCTTACAACAGGGGAATAGAATCTGGACAGATTGACTATAATTTTAGATGAATTAATATATAAAAAATAGCACAGAATTCCAGAGTGTTGAAATGGAATATGAAAAGAATGGAGTAGGTTAAGGTCTTGCTAAAATCAGCCTCCTTATATTGAATTTATAAACTGCCATTCGATTCAAGATATTATAGTTCTATTGCTCAACTCCTGTTGCTTTAGTAATAATAACAATAATTCGTGTCTCACCCCCTAGCAACGCAAGCCAATTACACGACATCAAAGGCGGATATGAATCATTATTACTACGCCTGCGTAGCGACTTAAGATCTTGACCCTCGGTATTTGCCAAAGGAATAAGAAAAACCACGGAAAACCTCACTCTCAGAACGGTACTCGGGGCTCGAACCCGGAATCCCGAGCATAGTAGGTGAGATGCTAAGCTACTATACCGCTAGTCTTGCTATTTTATAACACATCCTCGATAAATATTGGGTAGTTGTTATTTTTAAATCTGGTATAGCAACAAATAGAAAGCAATATGCTTTTATCAATGTACAACTTGACAAATATGATGATGTACTGTTATACATATGAAGGTAGTTCTTTGGTATTAATGTCTACTTGATTCATGTTTTCCTTTAACATACTCGCAAATGCACAAAGGTATAAAGCTTTAATTGGTAAACGTTCATACAGCTACAGAAATATTAAATTCAAAAAATCCCTCTACAAACTTTCGCTAAATCATCAAACAAACCATTTACTGATCTTATTTATAAATGCATTCAACGTCCTATCAAATAATGTTTGCCTAACACAAGCGATTTAACACCATTACCATCCTTAACGCGTTTAAGCAGCGATTTTTAACGCATCACAGGCTATTATATACGCCACCGAGGGTCGGACGGGCAACTTGATTAAGTGCACCGTATTACTTTCCGGGGTTACAGAGCTTTAGCAAATAACCACCAGCGCAGCGCTGGCAAGAATATAGGAATACAGGCAAGTATTTAATGGTGTTGCAACGGAAATTTTGGTTTATACGCACATATATTATCAACATGTATGTGTGTAAAAACACACATGTAGAAAAATATTAATTTTTGATTGATATACAAATTTAAAACATGGTAAGCATGCCATATTAAGTTTCAAGTAAACTGTAAAGTGAAATAAAACAATGAGATTTCACTAAGGCTTGTTTCTTTTAATACCCTGAAAATTACATATAGACAGTTTCTAAAAATCTTAAAAATTCCGTCTATTAAAAGATACATGTTTAAGGATTTTGGTATTGACTGTATAAGAGTATGAAAGCTCGCAGTATACCCTCGTCAGCATCTACGCGCTCACTCATTTCCCTTTAATATGGGAACGGCGTATAGTGAAGATGCTTATCTTGATATATTAGGCCTTTGCTAAATTACTTAATGCCCCGAAGAGATACGTGTGCCGTTATTGCTGCGAAAACGTTTGCGGAAATTACTTTGTTGTTGGATATAACAAAATGTTAAATAATCGAATTTGTTGATGAATTATGCGGCAGTGGTAGGATGCTACTGCATAATTTATGAGGTGTTATAATACATTTTATTCCTTGTGGGAGTTGATTACTTTATATCACGGGCTTCATAATTATTTGCACCCCGAACTAAAAGCATCCTTTAATTAAATAATTCGAAAGTTATGAAACTAAGAAGTATAATGTCGATCAAAATATAAATTTGAAGGAAGAATAAATATGTAAAAAGATTGCCCAGATTTTTTAATTACTGTTAATTGCACGTATGGATACCAAAGTAAAGTCAAAAATGACAATATTGCGCTTCAGATAAAGAAACCCACAAATCATAAAATATAAATTATACTAATAGTAAATAAAATTTAGGAAAATTTTGTAATTATCACTTCCTTGCTTAAAATTTTTGCTGCACCACCGGAAAATTGAAAAAACCTTAACCTATAGTGAAAGTCACCTATAAACATTTGTGTTGATGTAAAGTACATAGATTACCTCTCCGTGTGCACTGTGGGCAACGTAATACACGTTGAATCAGTGAAAATACAAGATAAGAAGCAGTCGCTGTATTTAAGTGATTCATATTCGAGAAAGCGACTTGGCGACACTAAGGGTTTGTCAAAATACAGTTAGGGTGCTTCATGGTCGTTTTAGTGACATATGACACAAAGATTTAATGGAATCTTTTTACAGCATTTTTCAAAACTGCTCTTTTAAGCACTTCTGTGCGCAATTTCCATATAAATATTGTATCCGCTCATATGCAAGAAAATTTTCTAGTTATTAAAATTTATAAACATAATTTTTAATAATAAAGATATTGATGAGAAAATCAACGAAATTTAAGAATATGGTGTGATAAATAGGCATTTTTCAAATACCTAGGCAAAGCTGGAAATAATTGCTGTAGGTCTTTCTTGTGAACAGGGCATGAGTTTGTAACTTTCCAGAGATCAGGAAACATTGAAGTTTTTAACGCCAAATTAAACAGAAAGTGTAAAGGAGTAACAAAAACCCGAGCGCAGTCACGAAGAAAGAAACTGGGTACGTTGTCATGACGTATGGTGTTGTTGTTTTTTAGAGCCTTTTAAAGAACGTAGGATATCAGATTCCGGAAGTAACCGCGATAGTGGAGCAATGCGGTGCACTAGAATGCACTGTTGGTAATTCTTTGAGAGTTTTCTTGTTCTCCAATACTACATAAATTTAGTCATCATAATTAACTAAATCAACAATAAAATTATCATTCTCACTTCATTATCTTAACGTTAACATATGAAAGTGTATCCATGCTATTGATTGTGGCAAATGAAGATACAGCTTAATGAAAAATCGAGCAAGCCCCAATAGATTTATTCAGCAAGCGTCTAACAGATGGTGCTCATTACGAATCCTGGCAGTGGAGGTGGACCATAGTTCGCTACAGTATACATCATAAATACTTGGGCATATACCGAGCAACAGGGTCCATAATTCAAACAACGTCGGTACACTCGCCGTTAGTGTGTGGAAGTCCGCGCTCTACCCCGAAGCTGTGTACGTGTACGCTGAATATAGCGGACAAGATGGCCGAAGAGATGTGTACGACGATGTTGCCCCTGTGGTCACGTCGTGTCTAGATCCCATTCTCCTGTCCGGCTAGGACCGCAGAGAACTTACGTCTTCGGACCGCTGCGATTATTTATCTATTGAAGAGAGCGCCATATTGCTCCGGAACGATTCGGACATCTCAATCTGCAGCTATCGAATATTTAATGGATCTCGTTAAGTACAAGAGCTATATCTGAAGTAAATGCAGCGTTGTTATCCATTATTAAATTCGAACCGAACCTTAATTACCGAGTTGAACTGGGAGCGATGTACAAAAAACGCGTAGTTATTCGGAATATCCGGATTAAAGCCGAAACTACTCCGAACTGCCGACGGTTAAGTGTGAATAAGCGCAATCCTGCGCCGACACAAAGATTACCTAACGACCTCGTGTGTCCGTAAGCCAGAGAAAGAGAACCCGATAATTATAGTGTGACAGAGAGAGGGAGAGGAGGCCTCCGGAATCGACAAGGGACAAAGGCGGACCATAATTGGTTTGTTTTAATTTAGGTTATGGTAGGGAAAACAATTAACCTGGGCTTTATAGTTTTAATTACTTCATTTTCGTCGAACAACCTCAGTGGGTTGCGCGAAATCCAAACGTGTTTATATAGGAAAAGAGGGGGAATATTGGATTATTGCTGCTTCGAAAAACACCATGGTTATATACTACGTTAAAGTGTCTTTTAGGCAATGTAATTTAATTAGTATAGTGAAAGGCAACTGCGACAGAACTATGGAATTTACTGGATACCGAACCTATTACCGTTATGAAACATTTATGCTAATTAAGAGTGTAAGCACAACCACGAACATGAAGATATATAAGGCTGCTATAAGACCTGCAGTTATGTATGCTTATGAAGCAACGTGCCTGACAAATTAAGTGGAGGAGAGTCTAAGAACAGCAAATGGCGATATAAGAAGGGTAACCATCATAGTTAAGGCAACGAAGGCTCAAAGAATAAGATAGCTTGGCTACATGTGCAGAAAAGAAAAGGAAGATGAGATGAGAGGAAAATGATAAGGCGGATTACACAATGGAAGCCAACGAAAGAAAGAGCAAGAGGGAGGCCCAAAGCAAGATGGCAAGACCAGATTATCGGGGATCTGAGAAAGATGAAAGTTACTGACCGGACGGTGAAACTAATTGAAAAGAAACCTTGGCAGGAGATTGTGGAGGAGGCAAACACACAACAGCTTATCGGGGAGTAACATTCATGGCATAATATATTGATCTATCATGAGAAATGGATCTTTATTCTTTTGTTATTTTATTCTTTTAACAATATATAGTCATATTATTTAATTTAATTACTTATTCGTTTTTTTTCTTATGCCATATTAATTAGTAATACGTCAACAAAACGTCTTGTATTGGAATTACATACATAGTCAAGAGAATTAATAAATTATATTACTTGCCTACCTATTTATCTGCACATCCTCTCAATTTTTTTTTCAATCCTTACCTGGTAGTATGCATAATATTTAATAGGACTTATGAGAAAAATATGATGGGCATTGGTGTTGAAGAATAGATATCTGAGGCTGGAGTTGTATGTGGTTAGATATTGGTACATACCAGTGAAGATAGAGGAAATGGGAATGAGTGGTGAAACAAATAAGGTCGTGCAAAATTCCATTACATTTATGCTATGTTTATGATTCAAGTGAACACTACTTTTAAATAGTAGAGCTTGCAAGAACTGTGGGGAAGTATAGTAAACACACTCTATCGAATCACTCCTCATCTCACGTAAATTGATTATTTCGGACACGTGTTTCGGGTATACGTGGATTTCCATTGTAACTCCCATTTTCTTTTTGTCAACCGTGAATTCAGGTATTTCCAAGTATTATGCGTTCTTTCGAAAGTCTTGAAGCTTCTTTGAAGAATAGTCGTACAATAAATAATTCTATTCAAGAATAAAGGAGAAAAGAAATAAGAAAAAAAAAGATTGATGGATTTCTTTAATGAAAAATCATAAAAAAAATACGACGTTTGACTAAAATAGAATCCGTAAATGGTGTTTCAGTCTATCTTTCAATAAAACATAGACTTGATATGGTAGTATCAAATATAATATTAATATACCAAAATCGCAAAGATTTAACTAGGTACATGAAAGCAATGCGAAGGAAAGGGCGCATCGCTATAAAATAAAAACAAACACGTTGCGCGGTTGCCAAATACCTATAGTTTTATATTTATGGCTATGTGTGAGCATTAAAGTAGAAAATTTTGCAGTGGGAGATGTTGCACCAATTACTGTGATTTAGTTTGAGAGGGAGTTAAAAGTAAAAAATAAAAATTACCCTTACCACCTCGATGAGTGAAGAACTCCTGGATACGTATTTCGGCAACTAAGTTGCC
>JARFOC010000112.1:1011555-1054773 GCA_031763485.1 Osmoderma eremita
TACCACTAAGTCATAGAAACTTCAAAGTTATTTTATTAGTAAACGTGACGTCGCCAATACCAGTGAATTGACTTTAATGTTATCTTACCGCAAAGTAACAAATTGTGGTAGAAACTAAGTTTCGGAGACTTTAAATTTAGTAATTAAAGTAATTTATACAAAAAAGCAATATTTATAGTCGCGATTCTAAGCTAGTTCAAATAGGTTCCAGTCTCGGTTTCAGTTACTTTGGTGCTTGTTGGGTATGCTTTCAAACGAGAAATTCATTTCTTGACTAAAGAAACATTGTAGGAAAAAAGTTTATTCCCGCCAAGGGTAACTGTTGTATTACGATTAGAAAGTATTCTACACACAAGAATAAACTTATTTCTCTTAAAGTAACTGACCCAAGAACGTCTAATTTCTTGCGATTAGAAAATACTTTTCTCTGTGTAAGTATATTTCCTGCTAAACTTTCAGGAGGCTTTAGTGGATCATGTTGCGCGTAGAAATATAGTTTTTTCACTCCGAATGTAAGTCATATTATAGTTACGGAATGTAATGAGGAAATAACAGGAAAAGTTTCATCTAAATCTTTACAAGCATATTTCCACGTAATAGCAAAAAAATATATAATTAAGTTTAAGAGATTCAGACAGATTATTTGCAAACACGGAGATGTTATAGATTTTCATTCACACTATCGTCACTAATAACTTTATTTTCCCCTTGTACAGGGTCAGGAATAATTACCCGCCCTCGATACATGGTAATATAGCGATTTAAATATTTATTAGGAGGCGGCTTTATGAGACAGACACGTTTCCATTTACGCGTCAGGATTTAATATATTCAAACGCGCAATAAACGTAAAATTAAAAGCAATAAACCGCCGTCGAAATAGAAGTAGAGCCGGGGGGAAAACGACCGTACCCCGACTACATCTATACTCTCTATACGTACTACGTTCACGTATAGGAATATAATATGATACCTACGTTAATAATGCGGGACGGGAACGAGCAAAAAGAGGTAGTTACGGGGAACGGAGAAGGAGAATCGTGATAGACCGAAACGCCCCGCGTACGACGACAATAGTGCCGGCGCTAGCCGTGCTCTTAAATTTGCATGAGACGCAGGCGTCCGGGGCCGAGGCTCAACGTTTGTAATCTTTATTATTTTCATAAATGACGATGATCAATCAAGGCGAACGGATGGGGCACGTGCAGGAGCGGCTACGCCCACCGTCGTCGGCCGGTATGTAACTTAATTTAATAAATAGGACGAGAAAAACACCCGATATATTTATTATTGTATGCATAATTTAGTAGGGTGGTTGTCCATTAAACTCTGACAATATACTGTTGGACAATTGTTATTCTAATGTATTTGCAGACAGAGTAATTAATATTTGTGACAAAGATCGACAAAAAGTAACTCAAATCCAGTAAGAACGTTCGACTCCCAATTGTATTAGTAAAGATTTTTGAACAGTTTTAATTTCAATAATAGTAAAATCTGGTACTTTGATATTTTGATTTATATCACACAGTCATACTCAATTTTAAAAATTCTATTTTTGTATATAATCTACCCTGCGGCAAATAACTTTGTCAGAGCCTTCTTCCATAAATCCTCCTGCTTCTACATACTTCTTCACACATCTTTAAGTTCATATACTTTTTGTTCTTCAGCATTAAGCAACATTTTATTGAGTAACTATATAACGTTAAAATAAACCTTCAATAATTATACTGCCCATTCTTTTATAGTAAAATCCCTTGACTAAAACTGTAACTGTATTTTTTGACAGTAGGATGATCCTTCGATATGCTGAATTGACCCCATTAGTGTGCCGTCACAAAACCCAGTTGGCATGGCAACGCGCCATGCTTTTTCCAAACAAAGCAAATTACATCAAACACAATCAAACATAACCAAAGATAATATAGTGAGGTCAGTGAAGCACTTAACGTTAAAATTGTGTGCCTATCCCTCTGGTGGTCTGCGAACCCAACTAAACAGATTACCGCGCCCAATCTCATATATTTCAAACTTGACAGGATGAGTAATGCCAACCAAAATTCTATTCATTGTCTATACAAGCTTCTTTCGCATAATGCCATTCACAAATTGTGTCAAAAAGTGTATGCATTCTGCCGTGCAGATTTTTAGGTAGCACATGTTCTATTTCCAATTATAATTCTGTTCAGAAAGTGAGCGCACAAGTTGCTCAAAACACACGCATTGACGGTTTCGAGTAACGCACTCTGAAAGTTATATTTACAATTGGAATTAACCTTTTTGCTTACCAGACGGAATACCATAAACACACTGTTCGGACTACTCCTGCCGCACAAAATTGTTAAATCCACATATTTCTCAAACACAATAACACACCAACCAGCTTCAACAATAATTTTATTCACGTACTGACTCCTACAATAGCAACTTATCGACTAAAGACTCTGAAGGAAAACAATTCGCTCTAACATTAATCTACCCTACTCAACAAAAACATAGCCATTAGGAATATAATTACACTAAAAAGTGCAGTCGGCGATGAATCATTTTTAGCTCGACGTGCGTAAGTAATTCGGGACACGTCAATATTTACAGACGAAATACACAATAATAATAAAAATAACAACAATGATTAAACAATAAGTAAAAACCTTCTTTTGGTTTTTACTTATTGTAACTGTTCGGATTACTCCTCCCGCACAAGTATTAATTAATTCGGGCCCCGAATTGTGTTTATCGTACTGCCCCACAGTCCTTGCTATCTTTACTTATTGTAACTGAAGGAATTGTATATAAATTTAAAATGCTCTATGCAGACTTCTAGAATTTTACACTCAAAGCCCGCTATTAGATAAAATTTTGCACTCAGAGCCCTCTATTGGTCGAGTAACCCCTGGTTTACACCAAAGGTATATTAGTACACCCCCTGAACATAACCATCATTCCTTTGAAATTGATTGCTTAGTTCTTACCAAGTTGTTATTTTGCTGGTTTTCTAACAATATAACTGCATTTTACGGCATATTATTATTGTTACTAAATATTGTTATTAGGGGCACAGGTAAAGCAAATATGAGAGAACGCTCCCACAATACAGAAGTAAGTGCAATGCCTTTATATAATTTACAACAGCTACACCTAAAATATATTGTTTTCAGATTAATATTGCAAGTACACATCGTACATGACCAAAAGGGCTACATTATGTCATCATAGAGATACTCTGATAATATTTGCGTACCATAATGTCATTCACTAATAAGACATGTTTGTGGAATGCCCCACAGTTGAATACAATACATGCTATAGAAGAAATGTATCCAAGCAAGGAATACTGACCAACTGATAGGAATCTATCCGAACAAGAAATTGAAGATTTTAAAGGTTTCTGACGAGGCTGTTTGATTTCTTGGTACGTCCAATGGATTGGTGGAGGAAGTTGTGATAATTAAAATAAAGTGTATTTGCCATAGTTACAATATAAGTTAATAGCTGCGTGTATTTGCATATATAACTTTCCTTTGTCTTGTGACAACTGATTGTCACAGATGGCTGTCGATCAATATGTATGCAATATAAGTCTTTTATTTTAATTTATTTTTTTGCATCCTTCTATATCCGTCACCGTGTGCATACAATACAGCATTAATCAATTTATTTCTTTAACTCAGAGTTCTTTAATTATGCTTGAATTTCTTCTGATCACTGTAGAGATTACAAGCAAAGCACATCACCGATTTCGTAATAAGAAAGAATACAAAGCAAAAAAGGAACACGATACCATACAAGTTGCATACAAATTTAGAAATAAAGCATTTTTAAAGGAAATCGAACAACATGAGGTTAACAACAATGCGGGGTTATGTAGTTTGTTTTGTTTGGAAGAAGTTTCACAGAGGTGCAATTTTTTGATCTCAGCTCTCAATTGAAGAAGTTATGTAAAATTGATATATAAACATATAGTTGATGCTTCTCAACAGATATTGACTATCATGTTTAAACCTCATCGGTGGCAAATGTAATACGGTGACCAAACTACACTACAATATTCAATTAGCTCATCACAAACGCATGGTGCAGATTTTCTAAAGATTTTACATTACTGAATGACGTTGTATTTTGCATTATAAAACGAAGTCGCTTAGGGGAAGTTGAGGCAATATTCTGAACATGGTGCGTAAGTCTTAGGCGGTTATGAAAAGGTACTCCAAGATCTTTAACAGTCTCAACCTTGAATACGGCCCTCCAAAAATTAGTTAATCCAATGGCTAAAATTTCATTTAAAAAAACGTTGGGGTAGCCACGGAACAAGATCCCACTCAAATCATGATTTAATTTTGATAAACTTTTCATGAATTTACGAAGTATTAATATTTCATAAGCAACTAAAGGTAGTGGTTTTCAAAGCCAGAAAAGAAATTATAAAACAAGAAAATACGAAGCCTATTCTAAAAATGATGTTGATTCATTACAGCACTCATCTTTCTTATTCAATTTAGCCAAGCTTAACTCATTGTGTGCCTTAAAGAACATAGAGGGCAGCTTCTATTAATCAATCGACATCTTGAAATGGCGACAACTGGTGATAATACATGAATTTGACTTCTAATGGTGATTCTAAAAATGTAAATGCTTATGGTTTCAGATAAGCATATAATAAAGCCACACACCTTACCCTTAATAAAGAAAGGACAGAACTAATACTGTACCGAATCCATGATTTGTCTTTTCGGTATTACAAAATTTGAGACTGCCATTGAAATCATTGATTTGTTTTGAAATTCATTGTTTTAAATCTTTCCCCTCTTTTTGCATTGTATTCCTGTTAGAATTATTCCAGAAAAAAAGAACTTGAACTTATAGATTATATCAAACTAAAACTGCCATAGTTTATTAATTCTATTTTGGACTTATCTTTTTTATACTTGTGTCTATTTGCGCGTTCCTTGTTAATAATTGCCTCGTACTCATAAGCAGTTAACTTAATTTCGGTTTCAGTGATTTTTTTCATAAGTTCTTACGCCTATGATTAAAGGTATGTATAAGACTTCACAAGATACGAGAACTTAATTCATGGTCTTTTTCTTACATTTGGTACGTGTCAACGTAGGTCAACGTATTTGTTGAGCGATATATTTTCTGAACGTTGCTTGTGCATTCTCCTTTAACCACCCATGCATTTCACTGGAGCCATAGCGAATATGTAATACTTAACAGAGAACTGAAGGATTAAAACTGATTCAACGCGATTGTTTATGTACGATATTTTTCTTCTTCTTCTCTTACTATTTTTCGGATCCTATTCTTTATGCCTGCTGAAGTGTCGGAGTCAGGTCTATATCTTCTTGTACCCACGCTTCTTAAGTCTTCCTATCTCTTTCTAGCATTCAAATTGCTTCATATCTGTGGCCCGCCTAACATACATATATAACTTCAACAAAATCGCATGTCAATTTTCGCTTGGAATATAATACACACACGAGCTTAGAAGAAACGCTAGAAAAAAGGCAAAAAAGAAACGTGTAAAATGGAACCGCCATCTGCGATTTCGTAGGGTGCTGGTAACAACGCGAAAACAGAACCAACGTGACGGCGCAGCATCGGAAAGGAGAAGGAAGTGAACGGCGTAATCTCGAGTTTCCGGTCGATTAGTTTCCGACACTAACCACCATATTGCAATTTGATTTAAGAACCCCCATTTACCCCCGACAAAGGCATTCCGCTGTTCCATTATCCGGCGATGACTTTATCTCGCAGGCGAGGCCGAATTATCTGGCAATTTCTAAGCAATATCATCGCGCAGATCCTGTACGGGAATTTATGCTTTTTGACGGCTGCGCTAGTAGAAATATCGTTTTTGTGAGATCATAACACGGGTCGATGATAAATAGAAAAATGAATACAAATTATTTGTTAGGATTTATCTAATAATTTTTCATTCCGATAGAAGTGAATGTACACTGCTCAGAACATTTAACGGATATTCCATAATCGACAATAAAAATGGGCGACAGTTAATATAACATCTACAAATACTTCTATAAACCAGTTTAAACTAGTTTTAAATAAAAAACCGAATACAGAGATCTGTTTTCACATGTTGATGCATGCTTTAATTTGCAATTTTAAGTATCGTACGAAATGGAAACAGCACGGTCTGTCAAAGAAAAAGGCTAGGGTGGCATAGGTGAATTAATAGGTGGAAGAATACAACAAAGTGTTGCTAAAGCCCTTACAAACTGGAAATGTTCGGCGAAGCCAAGAACGAATAGAGCCAATATTAGCAATATTATGAAAAACCTGCTTCGAAGTGAGGTTGCTGCTACCACTGTGAAGCTGGTATCAATGCAGACAATAAGAAATCGTTTGCATAGCTCTGACTTATATGACCAAAAACGGTTGGCTTATATTGTTCTTGTTGCAGAGCATAAGAGAGCCCGGAGAATTCAGGCTAAAGTACATATAAACATAAATACAAATTGGGGTCATAATAAATGCCGGCAAGTATGATTCTGATTTACGTTGCAGTCAGATAAGAGTTGTATTCTGATTTGGTGTAAACCGGAGACACGCAGTAACTCATAATTTGTCCAGGAAATGTCTCAATATGAGGGACGTCTTGTCATGGCAAGGGTCTGGATAATCACTGAATGGCACACCTCTCTTTATTTATAGAAAATTCAGCTCTCACTAGCCAGAGATATAGGTATGGGCAAGATTATGGACAATAATGCTCGTCCCCACCCAGGATCCATCGTGAACAACTGGTTTGGCACTTGGCATTAGTTGGTTCTTAAGGAATTCTATGCAAAATAACTTGTAATTTGGTCTTTCCAGATCTTTTCAAATATTTTAGAAAATATAGGAGTAACGGAGATCGGTTCATAGTTATTAATATCCTGAACTGAAACTTTTTTGGTTACTTAGTTACACTTGATACCTTAAGGGCGCTTTAATTAATTAAGTTGGTAAATGGATAAATTATAATGTTAGTTAAAGAAAATAGTTGATGTTGGTTTTAGAACGATTTATTATTCTGGCTTACTTGGATGATATACTTACCATAGGGAAGTATTTTGGCTGTTGGAAGTATCTCGGTTCTTCAAATGAATTACCTATATACCCATTAGGGATTATTGTGAGGTTTTTGCGTTAAGTTGCTTAAACAGCGTTAGATTCTTGCGCAAATTGTCCAAATTATCATTGAACCAATTAATTTTAAAATAAAATAACCTGATATAATTACTTGGAACAAGTAATTAGTTACAATAAAAAAATAAATTCTTTACACAAAGTACTTCAATTTTTCTCAGTGTGTGTCTAACCACTATGATATCACAATTTCAATATCCTCCGATTTATATCTGTATGTAAATATGTTTAGTGAAAAATGGTCGTAAGTACGTGCTACCAACTCATTTTGACATATGTATGTAACCTGGGTTTGAATTCTATCTGAAGTCTACATTTTCATATTCAGGCTGCGTTAGGTAAACGGTCAATCACAGCAAAATAATTAAGTAGACCGTTTGACTTGTCAGATCGATCAATTAACTGATTAACCATCTTTGAAATCAAAGCCACATCGATTAAAATAGTTACGTAAACAGTAATCAGACAAATGCAGTTAGAATCAAGAAGTGAAGAAAGCAAGAACTATTGTAAACGTTTTAAATTATGGTTTTAGAATTAGTTACAAATCATTCTTATTAATATAAAAATTAGTGGGCGCAAATTTTTTAGTTATGCAACTATAACCATCCATTAGGATGCAAATGCATCCTAATAATATTAATGCAAAAAAGATATGAAAATTCTAACTAAATAATATGCAGGTGCAGCAATAATACGTCCGTTGTGCTGTATGGTTGGTAGCAATCTGATATTTTGGAGATGTAATATAATATTAATTATGCATCTGCAGAAAATATATTTCGATATACTAGGTGTTTCATAAGTAAAGGTGGCACGGAAAAATTCATTTTTTAAATCGAACACTATATATTTTTACATTATTAAAGATCCATAGCTACACTCCATTCATACCCAGATTATGAAAGTATCCTGTTAAAGAATTGAAAACTCACATATCTCAAAGAAAGTAGTCCTACGTCCAATCGCTTTCAAATTTGTTGGATTGATTGAGATTGAGTGACGATGTCAGTAAATTTTTCTATCACCGGATGTACAGGCTGCTCATCAGGAAAGTATTGACTTCACCCACTTCAAAATGACAGCCTGTACATTATAACTAAAAGTGATGCAGAATTATCTATATTAGGTTTCCTATACCTATTTTAGCGGTTTCCACAATAATCCAGAATAATCAAAATTCTAATATTCAGTTCTTTTCCTATTTTAAAAGAAAGTTTAAGTGTCTTAGTTTAAAGAAAAAGTGGACGGAGGTTCTTTCCTGGTAAAGAAGAAAACAGTATCTATTAATAACGAAATTTATTGACACGCAAGGTCTCAAGCGCTTGAGTGAACAGTGTTTTGGAGTAATATCTAGATCTATTTAAGTCAAAGTTGCTTATTTGTTATGTTGTTTTTTTTCCGTTCAATGTTGTATTTACATTTGATTTAACAAAATATTGCTTTCACTCTATAATATCGCCCTTTGAGGAGATATTATCCTTCCAAATAAATAATGTTTTCGTTTGAACAACAGGATTCTTTGCCACAATTAAAAAGTATTATTTTTTTAACTGAAGGCATATTTCTTTGATTTAAAGAAATGTTTCTCTCTGTGTACTTTAATAACGTGGCATTAGTTTCATTTCTTATTAGCCGCCAACTTAATAATCTTTTATGTGCATACATTAGCTTTATGAAAAACTTTGAAATTTTTATTATTTTGGATTATCATAGAAACCACTGTACAATCGGTGATAGAAAAAATTTACGGGTTTAATTACTCAATCTCAACCAATCCACACAACAAATTTTATTGCCAAATTTGAAAGCGTTTAGACGTACTACTACTACTACTACTTTCTTTGGGATATGTGATTTTTTTTTTAACAGAAACAATTGTAATTCGAAAACTACAAACTACACAACTAATCAGGGGATGAATGGATCTATAATAATTTAAAAATGAATAGGGTGTCCCATTAAAAAAAATATTTTTCTGTGCCATTTTTTTATGAAACATCCACTACATCGAAGTATATTTTCTGCAGATGCAGATTATATTGCATCCTCAAAATATCAGATTGCTATCTACCATACAGCTCGATTAATAAAAGGCGGACGTACTGTCGCTGCAGTCTGTATAAAATAAGTAGAAATATACTCAGGATTAAAAATGTGAAATGTTTGGTGCCCTTTAGTTAATTTCATTGCTAAATTAAGCAAAATTACTAAATGTTCGTTAACACTTGCATGTGAATACTTATATTACGAATCGAATACATCACCGAAAACAAATTAAGTAATATACATCTACCGGGTATGTTTATGGATGACAATAAACTAAACGAAGAATAAAAAATTACCCTATAAAGGGTCCGTCGTTAAAGTAACGAACCGAATACAGTAATAAAACAGTGAAAAGAAGGCTGCCACAATCAAAAGCAATAAAAACCATTAATAAAGTAATTACATTACGGTGTGTGAGAAAACCAAACAGCGTGATTCCTTTACAAACATTCTAATAGAAGGCACGCGATACATAAATCAAAGGCATTTAATAACTTTTACACATTCAATATGCCGGAGGGCGCTGGACGCACGCATCGCGCGCACCGCAGCGACGGAAGAGAATTCGACCGAAGAGAAGAGAGGTCGACGGGGGATAAAAAAATCAAACGCCGGCACGACGACGGCTAATCCCGTGTAAACCGCACGGACAACGGGGGGTGCGCGCTCATTCCCATAAGGGGGTGCATATTGGATTACCGATTTATTTATTATATTGTTCCAAGGGTGTAATGTAATATCTTGTGAAAATATGCTACACGGATTTGATTTTTATTAGACTCCGAACGCCCGGCGAGCAATCGAACGGCTCGGAGCTTTTATTATTAATATTGTTATGGACGGGGTCGCGTTCTCCACGGGATTAGGGAGCTGAAAATTGATTTATATGGGATGAGTGGGTTTGTTAGCCGGAAAACTGGGACGAGATTTAATTTGCGGGAAGGTTACCCGAGCTTAATTAATATTAAAACATTTAGAAATTGAAAATTTCCTTAAAGTTTTGTTACCACATGTAAATGGATTATTCACATTAGGTCGAACAAATTTGGATTAAAATTAAGGTCGGGGATTTATCATTTATTACATTTAATTATGCTAGTGTTCATTTTTAGCCAATAAAGATAAATTAATTTACGTTTTGCTTTTATTAAACTATTGCAACAGTGGAACTATCAGGCAAGCAAATAAGTTCGTAAAATATAAATATTTATTAAGAAACAGTAATACACTATTATTCATCGAAGTAAACATAATCACACTCGACGATGTTTTGCTAGAGTGGCACCAATTTCTGTATTATAGGACGCTATCCATTTTGAATCAAATAATTGACGAAATGCATTTATTACATCAACTCAAGCTTTGAACTATCTATGCTTCATACAGTTGTCAAGAGACAAAAGAAGGTGGTAATCACTTGGCGAAATATCAGGAAAATATGGAAGTTGTGGTAACGTTCCCCAGCCATGTCACTCTTGCCTTGCCTTATCTTGTTAGAATACCACTTTCTTTCTATTAATCAAAGAAGGCTGTTTCTGGATGAGTGCTGCTTGTACTCGCTGAAGCTGTTCATTATACAAGTTAGCAGTAACGGTTTGACCCCTTTCCAAAAACTCACAATAGACAATTCCTTTTGTTGTCCACCAAACATACAATAAAATCTTGTTCGTGTGTAAGGAAGAATTTATCCATACCACCTACTATATAATTTAGTTTACATTTCTCTCTGTGAGCGGAATTGAAAAGGTCCTAAGAAAAAAAGTGCAAAAGAAGGGGTGATTGGAAAAGTGTTGTGAGAAAGGTTTGGAGGGTTTGGAGGGGGAGTTTTAGAACGGCGCACGGTGATGCAAAGGTAGAAAAAAACTTCACATTAATTTGTGTTTTTTTAACAAAATTCTACTCGGTTTTTGTATATAACATCCCTAAGTATCATACTGCAAAATCCTTAGTCAAAATAATTATTAATAAGTAACCAAATTCTGGCGTAACGTCATATACGTTACTTTCATTATCATCTCTTATTCAATAGTTTCAATGTAATTCTTAATGTTTAATGTTACTGTTTTTAATGTTTTCTCTCTCACCAGTCTTTATAGTAGTACCACTACTTTAGGTGACCTCGAAAACCCATGAAGATAGTTATAACTTAGTAGAAAAGAGAGTTTAATTTCATCTTGAGGTGATTCTAAGTATCGAAGGAAATACAGAATTAGCTACACGAAGCTACACCATGGGACTTGTTCCTCTCAATAGTAGGTATTAAAACCTAACTCCCATGAAAACATCACTTGCTCATATCTGCTGATCTAAAGGTAATAGCTGCTTTAGTTGAGGCGATCAATTGTTTAGTTAGGTTGCCCCTTAAATTTTGCTTCTTCCTGTATGCCTATATAACTCTCTCTCTTAATAAAAAAGACATAACGTGTATAAAACTGTAGTCAGTTAACTTTTGACAAGAAATGAAAAAAAAAATAAAGAAATAGTTACCTCTATATTATAATAATATGTTAAAGGAACTACGAATATAATAAAATAAAGATATAAACAAATCATCTCTTGCAGAATATATTTTAAACACCAGATTTTGCATAACCATTATTTTACAGTATATACAGAGTATCTATATCATACCTAATTTAACTGTGTATACGTACTTAAAATAAAAATACACATTTTATACATTTAAATATAAACAATTTATCAATTATGGATGAAAAATATTATCTGTCAAAATTATGTCAAAAAGTGACACAAGATAGAAATTTGCGTTCGCCTCATTCACTTGAATTTTTTGCAGTTTTATTTTAAATTTAACTGTATCAAGTTGAACTAAAAACTAAAACTTCACGCCAGTTCACGTGACGCGAACAAATGTTATTCCACTGAAAAGGAGCTTTATAGCAGTTACTGTTTAGCGTGCCAATGAATTCGTTCGAAATTTCCTACAAACTGTTGTGTGAGGTTTTGATGAACCACGGATGCTCTTTAGAGCAACTTTTAAGTGAGAATCATCCTTCTTTAAATGATGAAGAGATAACATTCATAATTTCATTCATTAAGAAAAGGTCTATTTCACAATTTCAACGGAAACTGTAAAATGTGTGTAGGGTGAAGACAAGGTTCTTCGAAAAGTACAGCGATTGGCTAGGAGGCATATTAAAAGTAGACTTGCCTATTGCAAACTCTTCGAATGATTGTGTAGAAAACAAAGGGGGATACAAAGGAAACAAGGGCCTGAAAAAGCTTTTGAGGATTGTTGCCCACGTGCTCAATCGTATAAAGTCAAAAATGTGAGAGATCACTTCTTATTTGAGACCAGAACCAAAAGTTAAGAGACTCCACTTAATGATTTGTTGAAATGAGTGCAAGTACAATTTTTGTTTGTGGTTTAGAAGTTATGTGCCTACGATGGACGAGGTTTTTTCCGAAAATCAGGGGTGTCGTACTACTGTGCGGCGGTGGAAAAAGAGAGAACTGCGTGGTACACATTACACACACATATATAGGGTACATAAAGTATTTGATTATTTAATTTATTCGAAAAAATTATGTGTTTGTATTTATTGCGATAGTAAAGTTTTGTGTTGTGTGTAAAGCAGCATCTAAATCACTTGGATTTGTGATGAGAAAATGTCGGGGCTTTACGGATATTAGTGTATTTAAACAACTTTATTTTGGATTTGTTGTTAGCAAACTGGAATTCGCAGGCACAATTTGGTATCTGATTTACACTTCATACATACACAATTAGAACAAATCCAACGCAGGTTTCTTTTTTAAATTCATGTCATGTAAATTAACTGAGACGTATCCCCCACATGATGCTAACAATTAAACATTACGTTACTTCCGGATAGACGTGAATACCGGATTGTGAAGCTTTTGACCAAACTATTCAGTAACGGCTTGGACTGTCCCTATTTACTGTCAAAGATTAACTTCAGTGTGCCTTGAATTTTCCGCCGTTTGATGACCAGTTTCAGTCTACCAACTGCTCGTGCCAACGTTCCGATGCGTTCAGCTGTATATATCATGTGGCATAATAGAAACAGATTTTTTGACTGATGGTGCTGTGTGTTCTGGGAGTGTTGGTGTGTGCCATTAATATGTAATAATTAATATCTGATGATAAACCTGTTTATCTTGCTCTTCATATATGTTAAGTTCCATTTAGTTGAATCAATATAGTTGTGTATCAATAATTTAAGGTGTTTAGCTTATTACTTATTAATCATTATGTATGTACGTAAGTCAAAACTCTAGTTATGACCTATAATTAGGTTTACTGTTAGACATTACTGAATATATAAAAAAGAAACAAAAAATAAATATATTAAAGAAGTACCGCTCGATTCACTAAGATCACAAACGAGATGAGATCGTGAAGAGTAACGAAGAAAAAAAACTTTATTGCACTTGAAACTTGGCCGAGTGTTGATGCTTCTGCTAGAAAACTCTCATAACCATCAAAAAATAATAATTTCTTTCCCCTGCTCGCGTTGCCTGGGCAACGCCCGCCGTTGTCCCGGGATCTTTACTCGCAATTGCTTTATGTGGAAGACCTGCCTAATATGCGGTGGTTCGTAGCCGTTCTGTGCGACTTTATACCTTATTTTAAATTCATTCATTCGAATTTCAATTTCTGTTTGTTTAGAAACTTATGTTTCCATTTGATTATGAATGCAAATATAATACGAATTATCTTATTTTTACTATTATGAGATTTAATTGTTATTTTTAATTTATGTAGAAGCGTTGCTTTTGAGTTTTGGCACAGAAATAAACCTAAAGCTCACTTCTTTTCTCCGTTTCTCATTCTATAGTCTGTATACTTCAGACCTTGCTGAAGCCTAGAGCTCGGAACTGATCAAGCAGCATGCAATGGGTTATGTTTGAATATGTCTTGACGTATTAAGACCTGCATTTCCCATTCCTAGATAGTATCTCTTGTTATTTAGTTGTCGGCTAGAGCTCGGTGAATGAACATATACGCTGACGTTGTTAACGTTTTAAAGAGTGTTGCGTTGTGATGCGTTCAAGCTATTGTAGTGAAACCATGAACATTTCATCACCTGTGAAAATGCCAAGGAAATGTGGAAACCACCCGAACTCTTTTTGTTACATTTGCGGCGAATTGACATTAAAATATGAATAACGGTCTTTCACACCTCTCCTTAAAAACTGCTATGAGCAGTGTTTCAAGTGCAAAGTAGGTGATGAAGACAAAAGCTGCGCTCCCCATATTTGCTGTGTTACGTGTGTCAGACATCTCACAGCGTGGGCAAAAGAAACGACATATGCCTTATGCTATTCCTATGATTTGGAGGGAATCATCAGATCATATTTCCGATTGATATTTTTGTCTAACAAATATAAGTGGTATGACTTCTAAATCCAAACATACTGTAAAATAACATCTACATCTAGTTGATGTAACACAAGTAGTGGTATCTATGTCTAACTAAAGTTGAAGGAGATTTGTGTAACCATTGTAAGACTGTTAGTCTTTTTGAAAGATTATTTTCCAATTTTTAATACATGTCGGTTAATACGTATCGGTAATCAATAATTAGGTTAACAATGCAATTAAATATTGTTTGATTATTTAATTTAGCAAATGGTACGTATAATTCTTGTATGGAATAGCTACAATGTTACAAGCAATCGAATTACATTTCTCGGCCCATAGCATTAGCAAACAAACACTCGAGGTAAAAAAGACACATTTTCGCCCCTCAAGGGTATTTTAAACAGAAATCACATAATTAAAAGGCAAACACTGCGGTAAACGTTAAATAGGAAACCGATTAACTCACCCCATCGGCGACCGGTAAAGTAAATAATGCGGGAAAAAAGTAAGGCAAAGGCACATGGTGGAAGTAAGCTTTATTCGGCATAAGAGGGGGCTGGCGATGGCGCTACTCGCCATCCGTTCCATACCGCGTGTGTATCTACCGCCAGGGCAAACCCACCCTCTAATATCATGTTACAAAAGCTACCGAACTAAATCTGTTATCAAGTCAGCGGTCTAAATATATCAAATTTGACAGGCCGCTGTCCGTGTGCCTTAGTGGTTTTACTATTTACCTTCCCCTGTCGGTATAAGAGGGATGTTGTTTCCAATGTAAATTCAGGTGTCTCGAGGGTTAAGTTAAAACAAAACAGAAACGGGAGAAAAAAGAGTTGATGCTCTCGTTTCAGGAGCGTAACAGCAAGAAGGCGGATTTATCTTTACGATAAGCAGTCGGGGTCTGGTCAGCTTTGTCCAGCTTATGAAATTCAAATGTGTTGGAATATAAACGATTTCATTTCGCGGTATCTTTGCATATTTCTCGAGCGCAGACGGATAGAAATCGGATTTAGTCCATGGTCAAGTTATGGTAAAGATGTCGTGAATTACTTTTGGGAAAACTGAAGCGTTGCGACGAATGCAGTTTCGCCACGCTACAGAATTTGGATTGAATCCTATATCGGCGTTAGAACGGAGTAGGAATTGTAAACTACGGTATTTACAAAATACCGTGGATTTACTCGAATCTATGCGTTGTGTGTATCGAACGCTAGTGCGAAGGTATATCCCATTAATATTTATCCCAATTTCCATATAAACCGGGACGCTCTTTCTTTGTTTCTTTTCCTGCTTGTATAGATTGTACGCAAAGCAATGCTTGGAATACAAATTAGATAACTATAGATCGTCTCAACCTCCGTATGCAGTATGAGATATAATAGCAACTTTTATCTCTTACTATCCTTAGTTGCTATGTGCAACTTATTTACATATGTCGGCGTCGGCAAAGTATCTATCTATCTGCCTATTAGCGTCAACTGCTGTCAATCGTTATCGTCGTAGTTTTAAAATATTTCTAGTTAAATTCCACGTTAATTTGTTTATATATAGTTGTACAAATTGTTCTTTTCAGAACGCTTTCATCTTTTTCGAGCGTACACAGGGTAATATGGATATTTTTCTCGATTTTTTGAAATTTTATAACCTATACATTTAATTACAGTTTTCGCTGCATTAATGGAGCCTGTGGGGAGAAAACGGCGTAAAGGTGAAAAATTTAGGCTGAAGGAGTATTCTATCATTGCAAATGTTTTAAATTATTTTAATAAACCTATAAATGTGAGTGCTGCCGTTCAAGAAGCAAGTAAAGCTTTGGGTTGCTCAGAGAGTACAATATATAATATAAAAACGGGAGCAACAAATTGATTCATTATCAAGTCCAAAAAACCCAAGGAAGGAAAGGCATACAACTAAATGACCGATTATCTAGCACCTATTCGACGTAAGCTCCATAGTTGTTTTATACAGACTATGCCACCTACATTAAATGCAATTCCTGCTGCTGTTAATGCTGATGATGATGTCCGTAACTTAAGTCGAGCAATTTTACATAGATTGTTACACGATATGGGTTTTTTTTAAAAAGTAGTACGTAAAGTATCTAGTAATCTAGAGAAGAAGGTACAATTAAGTTCTTGCTATTTGCAATTTCTGTAACATTAATTATTTCAGGTCGAACTATAATATATACTGATGAATCATGGGTGAATACAGGGCGTGCAGTAAATAAAACTTGGACGACACTACAATTCAAAATAGTCGACAAGCTTTTCTACAATATACATTTCTCTGCAATGCTGATGTTCATAATGAGATGGATTCAGACACATACGAGGATTGGTTTATTAAGAAATTGCTTCCAAATTTACCGCCGAAGTCAGTCATTGTTCTTGATAGTGTTTCCTATCACTGCAGAAAATTAGAAAAAATCCCAACGGCAACATGGAGAAAAAACAATATCACTGATTGGCTCCGTGAGTAACAAATACCAACCACTGACGATATGCTAAAAGGGGACTTGCTGCTTTGGGTGCCACAAATTAAACCGCAGTATGAAAAAAGCAGGATTAACGAGCTTACAAAAGAAAATAGTCATGAAGTTCTTGGATTACCACCTTACCAGTGCGAGCTAAATCCCACTGAAATGGTATGGGCACAAGGTAAAAATTGTGTAAAATGAATAATACCACAATTAAGGTAAAAAAAATGGAGGAATGAATTCGAAGAGCATATAGCACCGTAACAGTTGATAATTGGCAAAATTATATCAAACATGTACAAAATATTGAAAAGGAAATGTGGATAGTGGATAATTTGCAAGATGATATTGAAGAATTTATTCTTCATGTAACAGATTCGTCATCATCTGAAGATCAAACTGGTTCATCGTCTGACTAAAAGTTGAAACAAGACATATGTGTGTGTAATTGCTATTCTTTCTTAAACATTATTGTATTATATGGGGGTTTGTATGATTCCAGCTATTTTTGTTACAAACGTGGAAACTATTATTTTAAAGGATTATATATTTTACTTTAAATTTAATGAATTGTATAATACCCCAAGTCCTAAATAAATGTTCGAAACGTAAATTATGTTAATATTGAGTAATAATAAATAAAATTATGGACTTTTTCACTGATTCTTGAATAAAAAAAATATGTTTTTTTAAATAATATCCTGTTTTCCTCAAAATATGCATTTTAACTGCCAGAAATTCAAATAATGGAACCGGAAGTAATAATGTACAGATGATTCGACGATTTGGCAACCTTGTATCGAATTCTCATAAGCTCTGTACTACATTCGGAGGTTGAGACGATCTATAGTCTCTGCATTAGGATACAAACAACAAACAACAACAGCAACCTCAAGAATTTATGGTTAATAGTAAAGGTAAACTATTAGACGCTACTAGTATGGTGTATGTAAAAAGTTTTACGATAATTTAATACCTTACTTAGATGATTGTTCAACGTATGTGGCTTAGAGCCTAGGTTTTGTATGTGTTCTTAGGCCATTAGAGATAAAGTAGAACAGATTTGACTGTTTTCGGACAATGCGAGCAAAGTTATTAACGAAACCTCAAATTAGCTTGAAAAAATTGGCTTGCTTTTATTCTCGCTTTGTGTAGTCAGACATTTTTGTCGTTTACCATATTCAATATCCAAGCTCACTGATACTGTTGGCTACATACACCGATATATGTTACATACATATATGTATCTTGGTAATTGCACTTACCAAGGAAAGTAACTTCTATGTGCGCTTCACGTGTGTAGTGTGCTTGTGGAGAACGAATGAAAGATATTGCTTCGGTTACACATATTTGAAATTCAATTTAAAAACCGAGCAAATGGAGTTGTTAATGTTACATTGTCCGTTCCGCCGTAGGTATAAGCAAACGAGAGCGACCAGGCCAGCCGGCCAGCCTAAGCGGAGCAGAGATACGACCCAGCCGTCGGAACCGTTGGGCGGTAGAACTACCTCTTTAGTTATTGTGAGTGACACAGCCACCTCACACACCCTTGTTAGTCCACGAAGAAGGCCCGATCTCGGTCCCACTTTACATTCAATGAAGATATCGGGACCGGTATAATAAGGCAAATAGACAGCGGATTCCGTAGCGGGATATCTATCACCGCGAGCGCTCGGCCAGCGCGTATTTTTTGCCTATTTAGAAAGCAGTGGTGTGCTCCTTCTGTTTCTGCTGATGCCTCCTGCACTCCCAGAGATGATAGCTCCGATGCGGCGGCCGTTACCTCGCTAGTTGTTGCGGAGGTTGTAATTTTACTTCGTTTTTTTCATCTTGTTCATCGTCCGTTTAGAATGGAATATATTTTTCTTCGGTTTTATGGTTTTCTTTTTTTCCGAGTTTAGCTTCTGAATTTTTTAGATGCAGTCACTACTGTCGCCTGTTGTGTAGTTATTAAGTGTTTTATGGTACACTATATCGCGAAGAAATCTAAGCAGATCCAGACAATCGTTTGCATAGCCAGCCTCCGCAGTCTAAATATAGATTTAATAAATCCTGACAAAGCTACTGTATAGAAGCTATAAGTTATTCAATGCTAATTAGGTTTTAATATATGTAAGTAATGAATATGGAATACTAGGAATATCAGATTATTATCATTCCTCAAATATAAACACGGATTGTAACAAAATATGCTGTAATTACAATTATTCTGAAAAAAAAATAACGCTACAAATTGATGATTAAGCACAAGCAAACAAAAGAGGCTAGTTTGAGCAATTTGAATTTACTGCTCTCATTGGACCAATTGCGCTACGTTTCGGTAGTAACTACTACCTTCCTCATGCTGAAATTATTAATATTATGATTAAAGTGTCATTCACTTTATGAAATAGATTATAAAGATTGCAATGTAAAATATATTGGGTTAACCAGGCGACAATTTTTGTTTGCTCGTTTTAGAGGTTGTAGACAAGAAAGTCTAGTGTTGCCCAGCATATTTTTGAAACCGGTTATGGCATGCCAACAGACAAGCTTAGGTTAATGAAACAAGTTCTTAATCTTAGAGAATTGAATAGTTATGAGAGTATTTCTATCCATAAGAATAAGGACAAGATTATGAATTCGAACAAAGGACCCATCCCACATTCTAGTATGTATATACGAAGTCTTGGAATAAGTTGTATGGCGTGTGTAGACAAATTCATAAGCAATCTAATATTCTTAATTGTAGTGTTTTAGGTAATTAATCTTTATCCCTAACACGTTAATTATGTATTTCTCCATGCTTGTTATGTTCATAACACTCAATATATTACATGTTGCTTGTCTTTCATTGTAACAATATTTACTCCTTGTAATTAATTTGGCCTTCACTTTTAGATAATAGAATTGTTATTATTGTTAAGTAGATTGTTAGGGTTCGGTGAGCCTGACAAAGTACGCTTAATGAACCGGAACGATTAAGTAGTACATATATACATATAGATTATAAGCGAGAAATAAGTGCTATTCAAGTGGTGTTCTGTATGGTACATATCTCTCAGAGTGCTACGTCTAACATTATTTTCTGTCGTAGATTCTGCTGGGGATATCAACCTAGTTGCCGAAATACGTACCTCGTACGTAGAGAACTCCAGTTCTCTACTCATCGAGGTGGCAAAGGTTTTTTTGTTTTTATGTTTTATTCTTTCAAACATTTTAATTATTTTATGAATCTAGGTAGGCAAATATGTATGTGACGCTGACAATTTGTCTAGCTGTTTCAAAATGCGATTGATTAACCTTTCTGTCTACACCCACACACCTGGGTGTGCATTTCGTTTTCAAATCGATATATTTTGAGTTGTAGGTGCCGTATCAACTTGAAATTTCGAGTAGCCTCCTAAAATATTGTTTTCTATCATATGCAAAAAAATAATTTAATCTTGTTTGGGGACCAAATTTACAAGTAATTTTTGCTATTTACTCCTTTTATCAATAATCAACACACCCGGATGTGCATAGAAGTTGACATTTAAGTTGTAAGCTAGAAATGTCTTATTATAAATCATAACTTTTTATTTATTTCACATTATTTTTTATATTGTAGGGGAAAAAAATAAAAATATTGAAATTTATAAAAAAAAGATTGAGCACCTTTCACATTGAGTGGTATCTACTGAATGTTGAGCACAAACTGGCTTTTGGCATTCTTTACAAGCTATTCAAGTCGGTCTTCTTCTGGGACATAGGTAACAATTTCCCTTCTGTTTGATTCTAACAGTATTGTCACGTTCTTCTTGAGGGCGTCCTGGCAGATTTTCAACAGTAGGTGGTACTGGGCAGCCCAACATGTTTTCAATTCCACTACGTGACGGAAAATTCCGTATAATTTGTGCATTCTGTGAACGATTCTGGATTTCAGGCATGGCTAATTGTTCACTTAACTGTTGTAACGACAATCTTCTACAAGCCGTAGAAGTTGATGTCTTCAAGCGCGGATTATTTCCCATTGAGACCACGAATGCTACAAATGCAGTCACATCTATAATGTGATAAAAAAAGCCAACTGCCATCTCTTCGTTCTTCTCTTCGTTAAATATTCACTGAGGCATTTGTCCATATTGTCAACCCTTATTGTGTTTCTGTTGTAATCGAGTATCATTCTTGGCTTTCTTTTAGGATCTTCAATATCGATGTTATAATGGGAAGTGGAAAGAAGCACAACTGATTTTTTGGAACATATGTACACATACTTATGTTGTTGCTAAATCCGAAGATTGATGATTCAACTGCTCTTCCTCTTGGATTCGAAAATTCGGCTGGTACAAATGTACGTCTTTTGTTTACAGTGCCCCCTCTCTAAGTATTAGGCCCGCAAATTTAGGAGGCATTGATAATATCAATATCCATATGCATACTATATAATTCCTTTACCTAGAAAAACAGATACCAACATGAAAAAGTAAAACTAACCTTACGAAATAGAGAGGACACCAGGGTATGTTGGGTGTATGTTTAAGTATTATTTTGTGGCTGTGGACACAAAGGTTAAACTGAATGGTGTAAAGGTGAATTTGTAACTCGTAGCAAGCAACATTCAAGTAGCATTAACGAATCATGTTATTAATATTTGCCATTTTATTCAATATATTCTCTACTGGGAAATATCTGTAGCGGAAGAATCAATCTCGGTCAATCGATATCGACATTACTAAAAGTTATGGACGAGGCACTCTGATCTGACCTCACCTTCGGTTACACTCGACTTCAGTCGAACGCTTGACACAGTTAACCATCAGATATTCCTTACCCCTCTTCAAAGTACTAATTTTAGCTAATGGCATCATGTTAACCATTATAGGCGCATGGTTTATTGCTGAAATCACCATACTAGCAAAAGCAATGAAAGGTGTACAAGCATTAAAGACGGATTCGAGTTTCTGCCTACCAGCCGTCATCACCGTCTCTCCGAATGCTAAACCTACTTTCATCGCTAATGCGTCGCCGAACTTGCGATTTGTCCTAGCCACTTACTTGCGCCACGACATACCCCATCTAGAGGGCACCGTACAAACACAAGCCACCGAGACAAATGCAATAGGTGCTTTTGCTTTTACTCATTGCTTTTGCTAGTATGGTTATTCCTGTCATAAACCATGCGGCTATAATGGCATTTTTTACAGTTAATTGTTTTTGGCACTTTTGATGTTTCTTATGGCATCACATTTGTAGAACTAAGGTACTCAGTTGCTGAGTATTTCAGTCCAACCTGGCCGAAAACAGACAAAATTTAAGAAAAATGAAGAAGTTCTAAACCACTGCACGTGTTTACATTTTGATTGTTCTTATGCAACTATTAACTTCCATGTTACTCCTTGCTTCTACTATCTTTTAGTTTCTACTTGTGAAAGTACTCTTTGATCAGCATTAACACACTGAAAACCCCATATGGCTGAGAAAACAAAATCTAGGTTTAAATCCAGGCAAACAACGTAATTTTGCCAAAGATTTTGTTCTGTGAAGCAAACGGGTTTTTCAGTGCAGTTGTGCAAATATCACAATTCTTGTAGTCGTACTTAAAATGTTGAAGATTAATTTAAATATATTAAACCAATTCTAAAATAAAATAATCAGAATAGCTATTAATTAATAACACTGCTATCTTCTAATTTACTTAATTTACCGGCATTATAAAAGACAAAATACCAATTAAAACTATCACCGCTTAGTAAATTATCTATTTGACACCTACAAATGTGCGTACGTATATATATTTCCGTTTTCATCCAACGTCTAAGTGGGTGCTTAACATATCTCAACTCAATGACAAAATATATAGTTCCTGCGGACAACCCTTCGCACCTAATTCAATGATCTATTCCCTGCATTTTAAGTGCTCCCGCTCCTTAAAATTTCCGCTTTTCCTTCGGCGCATCCGAGGGCTTTTAAATTCAAATTAACGCCATTAGTTTGTGGTGGCATTAAGAGCTCTCCCAGCACGCCACGTAAGTACATACATAACACACATGGGTGTGTATACATACACAACGCATAAGCTACTTAACGGGCCAAAAACTAAAACGTCCTGAATTTATGGGTCGCCTTCATCCGATGAGAAGAGTTAGAATATCTTAATTGGGTGGTGGTTTTTTCGATAGTAATTAAGAGTGCGGCGGCTCCTCTAAATGTAAGTAGATGTAAGTGTTGACAGATGTCCACAGACAGAAAGATCTGATAATTGTAGGGGTCACGGCACCTGTATTTACTCGTCCTGCTTTAGCGTTTCTGGATACAGGATGTAGATAATACAATTGATATATGGAGAACTGATAAACACATATGTATGATATTATCTTTTAATCTTTATGTTACAACCTACTAAAAATCATATTACTTCTGACATTACTATACAACTTACCAAGCTTTCTTTTTAACGCTACACTAATTTTCAACGGTTTATTTAAATGAAAAAACGTGAGGATAAGCAACTCGTGTCAATAAACTTACAATTAGTTACCTGCTATGACTTTGGGTTACTTACATTTTATGCTATAAGAAAAATATAACCGGTATAACACATTCAGTAATGCCTATAATATATTGTAGTTACTACACCTAATGTAAAGATTATTGGTCGTGGGTTGTTAAAATTGTACGGCAACTGATAGGTGAAAGTTCGACAAGTGATTGTAAATTATATCCCCAAATAAATTTAGATATATGTACACTGTTTTGCAGAAGTAATGTCTCCCCCATTAACAGCGTTAACTTGCGTTTTGTGTATTTCTCGCTCATCGTCGGCCACGAGGATGCACTTCGAGCAAGGAGACCCGTATTTCTAACCGAAGATGTCCGAGCTAGGTGCCGTGCTGTTGGGAGAGTAGGTTTGATATTTTCAGCGTTAATGGGGGAGACATCACTTCTGCAAAGCAGTGTACATAAAAAACTATAGGTAGAAGGCAGGTAATATTTAATGTTGTCGGGATTAAGAACAGTCGTGTTAGGGTATAGAGACTTCAAGCATACAACTAGATGCTGAAGCAATAACAATAAGGATTTAAGGGTCTGGAATAGTTGCTACAATTCACAGACCCTAATCATATACAGCATCTTTACATTTCGCATCTTAGACCGGCATGATATGTTGTTAAATTAGTTTGGGAAAACGCCGCTGATATGCGTCAAACCTTAGCTGTTAACCCAGCTGTTACTGAAACTATTTTTTGTCTAGTATCTCGATATATTTTTGATACTAATACCTTGGTGTATGTAGTATCAATGGAATAATAGCAAAAGAAATGTGGGTTTTCTGGAAAGTTCGGAAAATGAGGATCGTTTTAACGATCAGTAGTAAGGCGGGTAGGTTAACGCTCATACAAGTACCAATTTATCGATTGTATCCTGTTTTAAATTAAAGAAACGCGGTTATTACTATGAATAATACTCTATTCAGTACTTTAGAACTATTAATTATCTAACTGGTATATTTACGTTGGCGTATGGTAAGTTATAAAACATGTTTTAGGCTGCAAATAGATTTTACATGTTTGATAAGTGAAGTTTGTATTTTTTTTGCAAAGCGAACATCGAAGCTGAAAGTCATTGTAGTCTACTAGATGATCTAGTCTGTCGTAGCGTTTTCCCTGTAGTTTCTAGGAGTGGGACAAGGACCAGGCTTCTCAGTTTTTTTATGTGTTTCCAAGATGCCCCTGGCAATAGTTCTCCGGAATGTGAGATGATCGTACTCTCCTCCATTACTTTTGTAAAGTTGACGTGCATCATGAGTGACCATATCCAAAAGGTGATAAAATAATGAGAAATACCATTTCTTGCCACGAATAGATATGCGATAAAGACCAATATTTTGATCAGACCTATCGACCCCTTCCATGTTTTCATTGTAGCTTTTTACAATTGCTGATCAATATGTACATATTTTTTGTGCTGCTGCGAGAACCGTTTGGCTTTATGTAAGAGTTCGATGGTATCTGAATTGGATGCTACTGTTACTACACTGGCCTGTTGGTGGAATGACGATTTCTCCAAGTATATTTGTGATTTTTTGGTACGGTTGGATCGACAAAAGTAACGGTTGCCGTGTTGCTTATAACAGGATCTGAATTACATGTACTCGTAGATGGCTCAGGTTGACGACCTTCCTCAATCAAGACTTCCTCGGTTCTTCGACTTCTTTTTGCTAAAGAAGACAAGGGCATACTATCCTTATCACTGTCGGAGGACATGTATTCTATCTCTGCGCGGGTTCTTAGCTGAGAACCTAAATAAAAAGTTACATATTTCTATAACAAACAACTCGGCATACGAGATCAGCGTAAATATTTATTTACGATCTGTGTCAAACCTAGAAGAGTATTCAAAGTAATAAACTCCTCATCGCCAGAATCTTCATCTGTGATATCAGCATTCGCCTTATCCGGTGGTAAAATGGTTATATTTCTTGGAAATGGAGAATCATCCTCCAATTGTTCCAATTCGTCAATGATTTCATTGAGAGTCAATGATTTAGTATACCTGGGTCTGAAAGTTAAAAATACCTCCCCAGATTACTACCGATCGTTATAACGATCATCAAATGTGTCATCATTTTTTTATAAAAAATAGGATAAACATCAAACTTTATTTCATAGTGTTTTCAAACAAGTCGTACATTTATAAAAAATGTGCATAAAATAATTTTCAACCGAAAGAAAACTTATATTAACTTACCGTTTTGAAGGCATAGTGCAAATTAATTCTGCTAACACTAAATAAAATAAAAAAACTTCGAAATTATGATCACAAGATAATTATGTATGCACTAAAACACTGTCAAACGATCACTGCGACGATCTGTAAATAATAAGCAAAAGTTTACGTCTTGTTAACATTTTTAAATTCAGGATACTTTTAAGGCGCTTTTTTGATCTTTATAACGGTCGGTCACTGTAAATGGTTTAATATGTTTAGTAAAGTACAGATATTTATAACAACTCGAGATGAGTATACAACAGCTTAGAGCACACAGACAAGATACCCCATTTGTTGTTCTATTCGACCCCAATTACAAAAAAAAACACGTTATGAGGTATTTACATACATTCTGAAACACGTTGTATAATTCAATGAAATTGTGAGGTATGAGCTTAACCTAAATCCGCAATAATATACAAGCTGTTCCATTTAAGAAAACGTATATGTATATGAAAATAATTTTAAAATGTATAGTTTAAGACTGTCTACAATTTTCGTAAATAACTCTTTTTGATATCTTATATGATAACGGGTATATCGAGCTTTACCACACTAATGCGTTACCCTATAGATGCTCTCGTAACTATCCAATTCTCTAAGATTAAGGACTTATTTAACTAACCCAAGTTTGTCTACTTATAGCCGTGACCTGTTTGCGAAATATACTGGGCAACACTAAACTTTTCAGGTCTGATGTAGCTAAAATGAGCATATGAAACCAGAGTTACTAACTATCTAGAGTTGGAAGCGAGGGTATTTTATGATTTAAATCTATTATTTCAAGCCACCGTGCCCTATTATTTTATACTAGAATTTTGATACCCTAGACAACAAACGCTATAAAGACACCCGTGCTTTGGGATTTTATCTCCATAACTGGAGAATGGTTAGAGCTACAGAATTTCCCTTAACGTTAGTAATCAGACGAACATTTTTCATTAGCAAGATTGAACGCTCGATTTGCCTACTAGAGCATGAAATATCGGGAATATTATATTTAACGGTCGTTTTGGAATTTGAAAATGATGAAGAAGTACCGATGGAAGGTGTCTAAAACGTAAATTTCGCTTAGAGTTTCTATAATTACAAAACTAGTCTGGCTCGATCTTTTTTTATTTTATGCCATATTCAGCATTTAATTGCGTCTTAAAACTATATTTTCTATAAAACTTATTTGTTTATCAAACGGGAGATTCCATTTCCCTAAAATTAAATTTCCTAAATTACTCCGTTCAATTATTATATACAACCACTCCATGATTCTAATTTAAAATGGCTTAAGTAAATAAGCAATTTTAAACTGGATGAAGAGGCAAGGAAAATTTATTGATAAAGATTATATCAAAACAAAATTGATAGTTTGCAGTTATTTACACATACTCCTACATTGTAAATGAAACGTTGCAAATACCTTGAGTACAGCAAAATTATTAATTAGGCAGTGCCCGGTAATTGCATTAAAATAGATCCCACTTTCTCTAAATATTATTTTTGAAATTAGTTTTTTGTTCTTCAATATTTTAACATTATTTCAGTTTCTTCTATTGGAGAATACAACACGTTTACAGAAAAAAAAATTCTGTTAATGCGAAATTAATATAATCTCTTCGAGTGGTAATCAGTAGTACGATCTACTAACACATTTCAGTTGTAACCTTCTGAGAATACATGCTCCTTTTATATCAACCTCGGCCGACGCTGCCATCATTCATCTCGCAATTAATTGAGAAACACCTGAACGATTAATTTAACATGAGTTCGTAGAAGGGAAAAAACTAAAGAACAAAAGGTTGAAAAAATGATCAGAAAGCCCGTCTAAGGTAATGCCCGTACATTCATCAACTTCGGCTCGCTCGAGCCGTCTCACCGTCCACCACGCAATCTGGACGAAGGCGGAGAGCGTCCGAAATGTTGATCTATCCGGTACTCCGTGGCGGAGCGCTCCGTTGTCGATATTTATAAATCAAAAAGTTATCTGCGGAATGATTGACATTCGATACGACAGAAATAAATTTCGGAGAGCGACTCTTTTGTTTCCCGTCGACGTTCCATTGTTTCGCGTGACGCGGCGTCAGAGTAAAAATCGTCGATGGAATGAATATATGCTGCAGCAACAGCGTCGGGTAGATTGATTCTAACTCTTTAATACACCCAGTGCAACTGAAATTGGACATTTTCACGTGGCAACCTCAATAAGTACCACTCCAAAACTAAAATAAAAGGGTGGGATTAAAGTTCTTTCAACATTTTTAACTGCCACCATTCGGAAGATTTTTACTGTTTTAGAAGTTGTCCAGCTTTGGTTTTACGCCTCCAGTCACCGATCTGATTTCATCGTATTTATGCAATCGCAATCACTACGTCTCTTATAACGGTCTCAGCACTGATTCATTCATAGTGTGTTCTTGTATTCCACGAGTGTCACCTTTAAGTCCCCTAGGTTATTAACCTTTACCTGGATGATCTGTTATCTAAACTGTATTGCAGAGTTGCTGCTTACGCCGATGGCCTAAAGATTTATTCCAAAATATTTACAATATCTGATTGTTTCGTACTTCAGAGGAACGTCCATATTATAATTTCTTGCTGTGATGAAAATGGAGTCCATCTAAATATGGACAAATGTGCTGTTATGTCTTATACAAAATGTAACACTGCCGTATCATATTCCTATTCTGTTCAAACACAATCAGACGTCAATCCCTAGGCAGTCCAAGATATCCAAGATCCGGAAGTACTCTTTGACTCTGAATTGTCTTTTGGTAATCATATAATCTGTTAAAGTGCTAACAATTTTTCTAAGTATTTAGGGCTTTAGCACGTGCTAGCAAATCATTCTCCGATCTTAACGCCATGAAGACCTTATTTTCTACTTTTATTCGTACAAAGCTGGGGTACGCTTCAATTATTTGGTATCTTTATTATCGCTATCAGCAAGTTGCCTTAGAGAGAATTCAAAAATTATTTTTGAAATTAAATTGACCACTTTTATCCTCCATGTGCCGCAAATTATGAGGATTTACTAACTGGACACACTTTTGACTCTCTATAAAATCGGCAGTGGCACATTTCATGGTAAACTTGTGCAAAATAGAATGGATTCTCAGTCCTTACTCTCGCATATTAACTGCCTTCCCAGCTCATGGTACTGGGTACTTCGACAGTTCGTGCGTACCTGTTTCAAAATCCAATTTATGGAAGCAATCTCAACTTTCTCATTTGGCTGTTAATGCTAAGAACTTGTACAATGGATATACATGCATCAAAATAATCTAGGGGACAAGGCTTTATTTGCTAGTAGTTCCCGAGCCATATATAATTAAAGATTTGTAACATCATTTTAAACTTCAATACAGTTTGCACCTAATGTATCGATAGTTTAAGGGAAAATAAAGTTTATTAACTGAAAAATCAGTGGAAATTAAAAAAAAAATTAAGATTTGTTGATTTGTCATCCCGAGATTTTAGTGTTTACTTTGCGATCAATTTCCTTTTCCAGTTTTTTTGCATTAATTGAGGATGACTGATATCTTAACCACAAACGATTGATGAGACTTTTTGACGTGTTGAGAGCTTCTGCAACGGCCCTTTTAGTTAAACCAATTTCAAGCATTTCAATAGCATCTAATTGCGTATCACGGTGTAAATGATGTCACACGCAATTAGATGCTATCGGAATGCTTGAAATTGGTTTAACTAAAAGGGCCGTTGCAGAAGCTCTCAACACGTCGAAAAGTCTCATCAATCGTTCGGGGTTAAGATATCAGCAAACCAATGATGTGCGTGAACGTCAATCAGGACGCATAAGAGTAACTCGAACAATTAATGAGAGATAGTTGAGATTTTGTGCTTTAAGAAACTGCAACATTACGGCGACAAAATTAATGATTCGACTTTACGACACTCAGGATGTCTTAATAAGCGATCTAAAACAGTGAGGATAGACTCAATGTAGATGTTCTTAATACCCGTCACCCTCTGAATTTTCCTGCTTTGTCGAGAGGAAATCGCGGAAGAAGATTACAATGGGAGCAGCAACATTAAAATTGCGATCGACAAAACTGGGTATCTGTTTTGTTTTCTGACGAATCCCGGTTTTGTTTGCGGCCAGATACAAGAAGAACGAGAGTGTGTAGACGCCTCGGGAATGCAGAACGATTAACTACATCGCAGACTGTTCACAGCTTCCAAGGAGGAGTGTAATGGTATGGGGTCGAATATCTCTTGGTGGGGAAACTGACCTCGCTCTCCTGGATCGGTATTTAAATGCCATTGAACATTATCCTCCAAAACGTTGTGCTGCCAAGTGCTGCAAAAATTGGTGAAAATTTTTAGCTCATGCACGACAATGTTCGTCCGCATACTGCAGGTATCATTCGTGCATTTTTTCAAAACCATGAAATTAACATGAGCTAGACCACTTGATTATGAGTATACCAAACAGGTGCAGAAAGGTAGCCAACCCTCGTGGACGTCCCACTGTTATTGCAATCATTGTCACATGTTGTTGATTGTGATTGTCTTTTTACATAAGTTTTGTACAAACTTTTAATTAAATTAATTAATTTTGAAAATTATTCCAAAATAAACAGACATGTCTCATAAGTATTCTTAACTGTTTCTAAACGTAAACAAGTAATGATGGTCGACTAATACCTGCACATACAACAAACAATTATTCACCTATGTGGAGCAGCAATGCATTTAAATGCTGTCCATTTAGTTTTTGATTCAAAATCTATAGAATTCTACAATACCGGCACACAAAAAAATGGTGTCATGTTGGCAAAAGGTTAGGAGTGTGATGGTAATTAGTATATTAATATATTGTTTCTTGATAAATATTTATATTTTTACTATCAAAAACCGTACCAACTTATTTGTTTACCTGATGTAAGATTACATTACATTACATAAGGTCTTGTAGTAAGGAGATTAACGAAATTACGTTGCTAATTACTGGGCAATTAAAAGTTAAAATAATTCAAATGTAGCCCAATTCACTACATTTTTTTACAAGTACGAATCACAAATTTATTGTAGAGTGTTTAAACCTATAATTAATTTAACTGGTGTGGTTATTCTTCGAGTGTCTAATAAGCATCGTGTATAAGGGCATTCGTATAATTTAAATTTAGATACGTCAAATGCCATCGCTTTCCAAACTAGTCGAAAATTGCAACTTCTTCAAACTACTACCATATGAAACACAATTTCCCAATGAATGCCGTTTTTCGGAATTCTACCACGGTGAAAATAAACACGAAACAGTCTTCTCAATTTAATTCCGGAATCGAGGCTGCCGCTTCATAACGAGATCTACTTTATATTTAAATTTGGCAATCCAATATTCGGGCAATTTCATTTCGAACAGGGTGCAAACACGTCGAAAATAGAGAGATCTGGAGGCAGAAGGAAAACGATACGATTAGAGTACAACAAGCTGAAAAAGTTTCCGTATTGTAGATATGAAGTATAGCTTTAGTTATTGAGGTTTAATTTTGTTCATAATGGCATTTTTAGTGATACTCACTAGTAAATTAAGTGCATAGAGCAATTTATTGCGTATTCCAAAACTAACACTTTAAACTCCATAATTCCTTTATTCGGAAATTTTATTACTTCACTGTACCAATTCTGAAGGAATTCCATTTCCTAACATTTCCAACCGATTTCTTGGAGGCGCGCGTAAGGAAACCGGATGAAAAGTGAGGAAAATTGTCGTTGCGACGGAGTCAGCGTTCGCACGGCCATTTAAGACGCTGTATAAGTAGTTTTTTATTCAAAAGAACCTTCCACTCTCGTCGAATAGGGTTCCTGGCCTTATTTGAATGCTACGATTGCCGACGTGGCGTTATTAAATTTCCCTACGTTTGCGAGTTCAGTGAATTGAAGTTGTTTGGAGGGGTTTCCCTGACGCTCGTGGGTGAGGTGCTGTAAAGAGCCAAACCCATAAACGCAGAAATGTAGTTACTAGGCTAACGTTTACAGTGGGTGGCCAATGAATTAGAAATTCTGTTGTAGCAAATGTTAAACACAAAACGTTAAAACAAATAGTTTACCTAATGAAATACAACGTAAATAAAGACAACAGCAGTCATTTAAAAATCAAATGTTTTAAGAAGGTGTTTCCCAAATATGATTCTTGGCCCTGATTTTAAGCCATTGCTAAATGATCCAGATAATTTTAAATACGTGCTAACTAGGAAGTATGACTTTAGGGCGGTGGAGATCACAGCTAAAGATTCAAATTATCAACGAATCAAAACAAGTTCTTGATTCAGTCCGGCTACTGGCCATCCAGAATTGATTTACTGTATTTAGAATGCAGATATTTTTCAAAACGTCTTAGATTTTTCTGTACTCACAGAACATCCGTAGTTATTATTGAAGGAGTATAAAAAATATATATTATCTTTATAGTAAGACAGTATTTTTCAAGTCTAAAGTGTTATTTTAAATATAAATCGGTAAACCGACCTTTGGACAAATCTGTATCTATGTATTTGTGTCTTGCACAATGAATGTATGAAAATATCCTCAGAAATTTTGGATAGTAAGATTTATGTATATTGCAAGATAAATGAGCTATAACCATATCTACTATTATTTATTTTGATAATGCTCAGGAAACGAGTTACCCATTCCCAACAAATTTCGAGATTTTGTATTTTTTTAATGAAGCATGTATATTTCTGATTTTCACCGTCGGAATTAGTAATTCTACAAAGATTCTTTTCAAAGTGTTCCCAAGTGTTGGTGGAAAGAATCACTAATCAATTTACACGATTGCGTCAACAGGAAGAGCGCAAACATAAATCTTCAAAACACCTCTGCATGCAACATCACACCATCATCCGAAGCAGCAAAACACTGAAGTATAAACACTCTTCCTAAAAGTATCCGCCATCAGGGACACAACATTTGATGAGAAACCTCAAAAATTTCACAAATAATTCACCAAAAAATGGCATTATGATTTATTGTTTGAGTCAATCAACAGCAATGAAGCCGTTCATGCAATCACTACATACGCAGTCCGAAGATCTGACAGTCTATGAACTGCCCTAATTGGATCTGTGACTGTATTACCGACTTCTACTGCGGTCGTACGGTTGGTCTTGACTTGTCTCACCTAGATGGCGCATATCTTGCTTGGTTCAGAGCAACGATTGGGACGATTTGCAATAAGGTCTGCAACGAGTCAGCGATGAAAGTGGATTTTGTATTCGGAAGAACGCTGACGACGCGAACGACGAGAAACTGCAGTCCGTGTTCAATGCTTGTACCCCCTTCATTGCCGTCGGTTGCTATGCTGATTCCAACAATAAACCATGGACCTACAATGGCCTTCTCTTCGATTAACGTATGATGGAGAAAAGAAAAAAGTGAAAAGCCGTTAGAAGAATCAGGAACAGTCAGGAAAAAAAATTTATTTACCTCACATTGCGTGTATCCGCTCGTTAATCTCAATCTATATTCTTCTTCTTTTGTCTAAGTAACGCTTAGAATGTCAACATTCGATTTTTTTTTGTATAAACGATGCGTGAGGAATGCTACAAGAAAAAATAAAACCTTTTGTAGGCACACTTAAGGTTTGGTATTTAGCATCTTTGCTGTTTCTTTTCCACAAGGTTTCTAGTTTCGAAATAATGGTTGCTGATACTTTATTATAGAAAATAAATGAGGAAGTTTTATTACATAAGATATTTTCCGGGGTTACTCTTAAGTTGCAAACAGTAAAATTTAGTTTAATTAAAAGTTCAAGTTAGAGTTTCCCGTTACATTTCTCTTTGTCGAATCTGGTTATAAAAATGTAATTAAGATCCTCTTAAAAATAGATTTACAAAAGGAGCATTAGAATCGCAAATCAAGTCCGATATTCAGAACCCTAGAGAGGACGAATGGTTTAAATCGCTTTCTCCAAAGTAGTAAATCACCTCCTAAACGTTTCCGATTTGAATCTACGACGCAGTTCCATTTGAATACCGGACGTAACGTATAAGTGATTGAAGCTATCCCGAAGGCGCTGCAGTTCCGCACCCCGTACCCCCCATTCGACAGATCTTATCGGCGGAAAACTCGGAAAAATCTATTGGCGAACGCTCGGGTAACAAAATGGATTGTCTACATTTAAATTTTAATTCGATCCGGGACCGGACGGGGGCGATGGAGGCGCCTCCGGAACATTCACGCCTTAAAAGGAATTAACGGCGATCTCTCTTCGATCCCTCTTCCTTATGTATGCACGACGCACACGTCCTTGCTAGCATTCTGTGTGGAACTATTTAAATTTTCCCCTTCCCTTAGTGGTTTTATGCGGCTGCTGCCGCCAGAGGTCGGTTCGATCGCGAGAAAGGTTTATTTAGAATATATATGGCCACATAAAAACACAATAAATTCCGATTTCTCATTTCCAAGTTCCGAAATGACTTCTGGTAGTGTTTGGAGTGCCTTTTCCGGTATCCCTAAAGAATACGACTCAGTTGGAGATGTTGTTTGGAGGGAGAAGATTGAATCAATAACTTAAATAAAATTTAATACATCGTACAGTGGCGAAATTTCCCGAATTCGTGGCCAAAATACATATTTCGCTTTATAAACGTATATTTTGAAATTTTTGTAATGAAAAGACATTAAAAGGGCACAAATGTAAATGCTATATATAATATTTATATGCATGATTACATACAGTATATATCAATAAAGATAGCAAGGACTGTGGGGCAGCACACCGACCGTCGGTATCCGACTTAATAATGGGAATCCACGTATTCCCGAAACACGTGTCGTCCCGAATTAATTAATACTTTGTGCGGGAGGAGTAATCCGAACAGTGTGTTTACGGTATATATTAAATAAATATTACTGTCGCAAAAAACATTTTCATGGAATCTTACCTATATACAGACGCATCCATAACCTAAAATGTATGTATTCTTAAATTATTATTCTCCTGCACCCGAAGATGTTTATAAATAAATGGCTGTTGCAAACATCAAGTACGATTTAAAGACTAAAGAGTAAAATATAATGTAGCTGCACAGATCAATCAGGTTAGTGGAAGAGACATAATTAACAAGTGAAATATGGCAAGATACTGTTGCAGCAAGTGTAAGACTATATGAATGTAAGAAGAACAACGTAATTGCGGGTGGAGTAAATACAAATACAGTCATAAATGTTATATGATTTCAATTGTAGTTTTACCTTACACCTGAGGGTATATAAGGTTGGATTGTTATATAATATATCATAGTTTACTTGCAAATACATTAGGATTATAATATTGCATGTCTATATCATGGCATATACTTATCTATTTACTTCATTGTACCTGGGTATATGTTTATTGTGATACTAATAGTATAATAGTGGAAATAGATTTTAATTTTATATTTAGAATGGGTATAGATTCTATTAAATTGTAACTTGGTGTATAAAATGATTTCTAAGGTTTTACATATATTGAATGGTACTCCAATTTTATTTAAACATAAATTATAAATACCTCATGGACAATTATTAATAAAAATAAATATAATACCATGCCCTCTATAGTTTGGAGGTGGCTATTATTAATAATAGTATATTTACGTTCTATATGCATACAATGTGTAGAATAAGTCAAGGTAATAAATAAATAATGAAAACACAATTACATTATTACTAAAAAGGATAAAATAAATATATATTTTATAAAAATAAAAAGCAAACCTTTATCTAAAACACACTAAAAAGGATAAAACAAGTTGTTTTCTAAGCCCTATTGGTTCACCCCACACTAAGGATAAAACTTTCTTTTTTCCTAACCTTATAAAGCTTAAGTTTTTTTCTCGTGGCGTGAGGTGAATCAATACGGTTAAGAACAAAAAAAAATTAAGTTTTATAATGTTAGGAAAAAAAAAGTTTTATCCTTAGTGTGGGGTGAACCAATAGAAGTTAGAAAACAACTTGTTTTGTCATTTTTAGTGCGTTTTATGTAAAGCATTTATTTGTTATTTTTTTAATATATATTTATTTAAATACCTATATAACTTTAGGATCAAATCTCTTTAGTAATATTTACATTTTCAGTAGACTGATCGTACTGTCACAAAATGTTACAAAATTTATAGATAAAATTTTTATAAGACCTTCACTCTTTTTTAGTACTATTTGATTGGGGTTTAGTACTTACCAAAAATAATAAAATAAGAGTAGTACAAAGCTTTTAATAAACTAATATTTTAACGATGCACACATATTGTGCCTTTATCAGCGCTAGATTTTTTAATTATACTATCCGATTCATATTCAGATTCTCGTCCAAGCTTACATAAACACATTGTGGTTTCTACTTATTTAACATAAGGATTGGAATAGGCAATAAGTTGTGATAAGCAAGCAAATAGTTGCCCTAACATTTGCTAATCTAATCGCAAATTTAGTTTCTACGTAAGCATAAAGTATTTTCACCAAAATTTGTATTACAGGAACAAGAAATATTTTTCTGCCTATTTGGTCAAACTTTTTTTCAACTGCAATTTATTAAATTAATTTTGTTATTCAGACTATGTAAGTAATAACTTGACTATATGCTCGTGCTATTGTGCTTATTTGCTAACTCAATAATATGAAGTAAAAAATCAACCTAACATTAATAATCAAAGAACTCGAACCGCCTTTCTATTATTTTTTTATGGAAAACTAAATTATGTGCTAGTATATCAAGTACCCTAACAAATAAGGCCGCTTTTATAATTAAATTATATTTTCTAAAGAAAATATGAGTAAATTAAAATAGGCGGCAACTAATTATAGAACCATCATTAAAAAATGCCTTCGGTTAGTTTTTTCTCCCAATTTTTTTGTTTTAAAAAAGACACGACAGGTGAATTTTAAATAACATTTCATCGTTATACCTAGACTGAAAAAATCCCGTTCAAAATAACAGCGACGTTGTTCGTTCTAAAGGTTTTAATAATCCCCTGATGCGCTTATCGGTATCCCATTCCGTTCACTATAAAGACATTTTCCTTGTCGTCCTTACGTATCAATTTAACATTTTCTCCGCACCCACAATTTATTCCTGAAACCAACTGCTCGCCTATAATGCCGCATACGGTTTAAGACCCGACCGTACACATAACCTGTCGGCAATGTACGTAACAGCAAAAGGCTAGAAAAAGTGCGGATTATACAATAAGACGCCTACTGAGCTAGTTTTCCCATAGCTTGTTCTGAAACAAATTGCCCCTTTTAATGCGAATTAGAACTACTAAGGAACGATAGTACCGACTTGCTGGGAGCGAACATATTATATCCGGTTCGAAATGCGAACAGAAAATACCGCAGAAGAAATGTTAGGCCGTTTGTATGTATGTATTTCCAAAAGGAGGAAAAACGAGTTTAGTTCAATGGGCATATTTATATGTGGTATGTACAATGGTCGAGAATAAAAGGAATACTTTATGCGAGGTATGTTTATGGGAGCATGGTTACAGCATCTTCTACAATTAGTTATTGATGGAAGATGTCCCTAACAATCTAATTAATTAAGAAGTCCATCTTTCTACAATAGCTACTCGAAAAAAAACTAAGAATTTTTAGAAATATGAAATGTTTCAATGGATACTGTTAAATTGAAAAAAAGGCAAAGCTAGTAGGTACTAAAACAGTCTTGATTGAATTTAAAGTAGCCAGTACAAAATATTTCTTTAAGTCTGACAAGTTATAAGTCCCAGAAAGTATATCAATAAACTATCTGTAGCTATCTTCACTAACATATTAACAAATATCTTGAAAACAACTTACAACTCGAAATGTCAAACTTAGGCCCCTTTGTGTTAAATCGCAATACCGGGGATATATTTAGTACCCGCTTCAAACTGGGGGGTCGCTGATGCAAGATTTTATTTCGAACTGACCAATTAGATACAAGTCCGAATCAAGAGTAAAGCAAGAATAAATATTCAATACGAGTCCTAATAAGAAATGTTTGCAACGCAATCAGGATTGTATATTTCCAAAGGCATACACCCCAAGATTGTGTGAATGGATGTCAGCTTGTGGATCGAAGAGTTATTAAAAGTTATTAAAAATTGACTGCCACAAAAGTCACTCCTGTTGTATTTCGAAACAAATATTTGATGCATAATAATACATTAAGTGCTATTGTAACTCGTACACTATTCCTTCCACGTAAGTAACTAGTTTTTTTTTATTAAACTTAAATTACGAGGTATAATTTTTCAGAATCCATTGTCATACCAAATTGGAGCTATCAGATTAGTTAATGCCTCTGGTGTTTTGTTACCAAGCGGACACAGTGTATATTGGATAATTCATATTGTTTTCATTTTTCAGTACTTTGCCAGTTCAATATACACTTCCCATAATTTCATACAAATCAGGTTTCTATTGATGGCTACAATAAATTTGATGCTAACTCTTGTTCAGCTGAACATTCCTATTGTCATAACCCAAATCAAGTTTAAAAATTGAAAGCAATTAATAAATTTCCAAACATACATCCACACTCGTAATTAACTCCTCTTCAACAAAATATATCCGTGGCGGGTGATTTCATTCTATACTCTCCTTCTCTTTCACCGAAACGCCTTCTCTATTTTTCATTCCTTACATGCACGTCCGCTTACATACTTTTTAATTACTGGCATACTCTCCAGCTAATTAGAACTCATTTTCTCAACACGCAAACGCTTCCCTAATAACGATACGCCCAGCCATTTTAACACGGCACCGTATTACCAACGGGCGATTTTTATTAATATGTCAATATTAGGTTATTGTTAATTCTAATCACCATCAATCACGTGAAGTTAGAGGGCGATGTGGCGTGAAAGAAATTTATCTCTTCGACGGCTTCGTTGGTTGGGAGTTTTATTTTGTTTAATAAATCATTACACCTGCGTGCTACAACTGTACGAAGACCCTCCACTACATGTTTTTAAATTGGAAATTTCTTTGTGAATGTTTGATTGACTTGCTTAGTATTTCAGCCTTCATAATTCTTAAAGTAATCATCTTCCTGGTGTAAATATTGAAATATTTTGCAACTTTTTAAATCGTATTTTGGTTATTAATACTGGACCAGTACCTACCTCTGCCTAAATTCCCCAACACTCCTGTCAATTTGTAAACATTTTGGTATGAGTTTATCTCCTCTGCCCTCGGCTGCCATCAATGATTATTGCATTGTAGGTTCGTAATCAGATTGATAATTGACAAAACCACACTATAGGTAAATCAGAAATGGGTTATAGTGGTCTTAGCAATTGTTTGCTCGAAAGCAATAAACTACAATCTAAAAATTTATATATATTTCACAGTACCGCAATTTTGATTTATTCAATATAAACATACTTAAGTCTTTCGCGGACAACAACGACATATGCAGTAATTTAACCTCCATAAAAACTGGTGTGTCCGAAAACCTGTTAATATATATGCATCCGTATCTATTTTTCAATCGGTAACTGAATATAGATGCAATTACAAGAATTGCCTACTAATATGGGGTTTCATTGTGAGGACGGACTCCGTCTTTAATGTTTGGAGTCCTTTCATTGCTTTTAAGGGCATTTTATAGGTAAATCTGGTAATGTTGCTCACTTTGTTTGAATCTAACATAGTTTTCAAGAAAGATTTCATAATATATCAGAACACCACCGCTTCAACGCCATTGTAATGGGGCGGCTGTGTGAAATTTATCAAAATTCCATTAAGAATTGATCTAAAGTCAAAATAACGTGTAAAATCAAAGTAATAATAAATCATCAATAACTATCGACGTTCTAGTAACTTCCTTATATAATATTAAAAGCAAACAAACCTCTTACTACATCGCGACAGTCTCTTTCGCTTATAGGTAATAGCGGTTTTGATTTGCTACGATTTGTAAAGTGGTGCACTATTTTGCCCACTTCAGCACTCAATGCAAACAATCCAGAGACACGGCATAAAACGATGTAAAACCCGAAAGAAATTATGTTGAATACCAGTACTTAATTGATGCACTCGCATTTCTATCTAATCGATAATAAATATCACTCCAGGATCATCATACAAGTTTCTTCAAATTAATGCACCAAAGTCTAATATTTGGTGAAAGTACCAGGGCTACAGAACTCATGCTCTGTCGTTGTTCTATTACCTTGCGTGTAAAGCAAGCATCAAAGCTATGACCAGGTTTAGTACAGAAGCCACATACCGTGGATTTGGAAACACCTTCCGTCTTAGTAGTGAAACTACAGGAACTTGCATGTTGTGTGTTTTACTAGTACGTGTCCACTTACGCTAATGACAGTAATTCTCTACATGACCCACTTGGCCACAAGTAAAGCATTTTCTACTGTTCACTTTATGATCAAGTTTAGAACTTGCATGATTTCTAAGTTGGTTCGCCATCCACACTCTTATTTGCTTGAAAAGATCTATCTTCTTGATATTTGGGAATAGCTAATATGGACATTTCTCTCCAATAATGAGTTCCACAAGACTGCTTTCTTTCCAATGAACATTTATGTACCGTAGCCGAGCAACCTTCATAAAAAAGTACATATCTATGAATTACTTCTGCTACTATTGAATGATGAAGCTTCAGAAAGCAAGCGGCAAGTTCTAAATTCAGGCAACCAAGCATCGAACCTAGTCTTCGAGACGTGCAACAAATAACGTCCTTTCAAAGCTGCCAACCACTGTTGCGATGTACCGACAATAGTGATAAATAAACAATCTAGTGCGTTAAGAACCAATTGCAATAACTTATTATACGCAATGAACTTCGATGAAATTCAAATTTTACACACAAAAAAAAAATTACAATAATATTAATTACAAATTTTGCTAAAGATGGTATACATAAAAACACGGAAACTCAAAGAATTTCAAAGAAATATTCAAAATTTAAGTAATATTTTAAATTGGGACCACTGAATCCGTTTGAATGCTAACAAAAAAATTTTAACACTGTTTCAATTTATAATTATATATATCTTTGTTATAGGTTAGGTATAGGATACGGTGGCTTAAAATAAATTTAAGTTAAAAAAATATACCCCTTACCACCTTGTTGAGTAAAGAACGTATTTCGGTAACTAAGTTGCCATCCTCAGCAGAAAAACAACAAAGGAAAAAATAATGTCAAGCGTAGCACCCCGAGAACAAACCTGTTCCTAGAACGCCACTATCAAACATTGATTGTTTGTTCTTTTTGCATTAACCTGAGCTAATCTTAGATCTCGCATTAGGGACCACGGAAACTCTTGTTAATTTATAGAATAGAATTATCACACCTTATACTTATTATGTTTTTTGATTAAGAATTATTATATTATAACTTCATTTCGAAGTGATGATTTATTTGGTTATAATACAAGAAAATGGTTTTCAGTTAGATTTTTTGTTTATTTTCACAAAATTAACTTGGTTTAAATTTATTATGACTATCCACAATATAATGTGTACGTATAGTATGCAATTATATAGTTAAATCTCCTCCAATCCATTTTAATACTAATAAACTGGATCCCAGCAACGTTGGACGTGCAGGGGGGTGCTTATCCTTAGTCCCGCGTTCTTATAGTCGACCATCTAAATCGTGGTTTCCTATTAATCGATGCCTCCCTTTATGTATGGTTGACCATTTGAAAAATAAACGGATATTATTAATGGGTACTATTACAGAACGTTGTAAAACATTTCCACCCAGAGGAATTGGAATTTTAACCAGTTAATTATCAGATATTGAAATGGTAGAAATGTATGGAAGCGTAAACATTCATAACACTACTCGCAACAACAACAGTATATTTTATTGTTATTTACTTTAGATTATTTACTCGTATGTCTATTTCGCAAAAAATTTAACGTTCCCTTGTATATGCAAAAAGGAGTGGCGCATTTCCATCATAATTTGTGCCAATTTAGGACCAATACTATTGCGTTACTCATGTTCGTACGCGAGTAAAAGTTATTCATTGTTTTAAGTGAATTCATATTTCCCCCATCTCCATACATCTACATCGAAGTATACATAATCACTCCACGTTTAATATCGGCTTAATGTTATTGGTACATCGTTGGGAACCGCTGTACCAACCGCATATAACCGTCGCACAGAGAACTTTATTCGCCCTAGGAAGTCATAACGTCCGAGTACCGAGAGCCTCGAATTAAAAGGTGCACATTGCGGACGTGTATCGTACTCGTAGGGCCGGGTACTCTCCGTCCTGCCGGTTGTATTGGATTTATTTGGCACGATTTCCCTTGTATATGCAAATCAATTGGTTAACTATGAAATACAGTTTTGATAAACGGATCACCAAGATAGCGTCGCGTCGTGTACTTGTAAGATAATGAGCTCAAATAATCCGACATAACACGCACTTAAGTTAATCAGTTCAAGAATTTTAAAATTGGAATGTCTCTCCAGCGATTAAATTAATTTCATTATATGTTGCATGCATATTTTGTGGTAGTGCGTTAATTGTAGTTAGAAGTTCTCCCAACTTTTCAGAATGTAAATAATGTTAATAGATAGGCAAACTTGTGTAATTTATTCCGTCAAAAAATTTATTCTTTTAAGCAATATAATTGTATTAACTTGATAAGTAGTTCAATCTGCAGTCATGAGGCTCTAAACTTCTGCTTTGTTAAATAACGTTAATATTATGAGGAAGAACGTAAAGGGCCTAGCCGTATACGTAAGTTAAATTTACTCCGAAGCCAAATTAATGAATACTATCATGTTATGTTTGCTTAAATCCTTTAAAAACTTTTTGCAAAGGAAAAACGCTTCTATAAGGGTTATATAAGGACTAGTTTCCAGAAGAAGAACAAGTTTCTTTTTCAAACAACTTGGCGGAAATAAATGAAATAAAGACGGTAGCATTAAAGGTATTTAGATCTATTTATATTTACATACATAGTATTATTATAGATTTCTTACTTGATGTAGGGATGTCATCCACCTGGTTCGGTTGATCGTGCCTTCTACTTCAGCTACTAGGTCCTATTGTACAGCGGATGGCGTCCTAGAATTCATCAAATTAGTCCACGCCCTTAAGATAGCTCAGAATCTTGTTCAATGAGGATTTTTTCAGGTAAACTAGGGAAGTAATATCTTTTTCAAAGATGGAGTACCTGATGCGAGTCGCCGCAGAACAGTGGCACATAACGTGCTCTGCTGTTTCTTCGTCCTCCATACACAGCCGGCATTCGATTTCTTCCGATAACCCGATTCTGTGTAAGTATTTTCTGAGTTTGCAGCGACCTGTAAACACAGAAGCAATTATTTTGACTCTTTAACGATCAAGTTTTAGTAATTCTCCGGTTTTGACATGATTGGGTGAAATGCACTCCTTGGCATGTGTTAGGAAAAGATAAATAATCACGTTCCTTCTACGAATATTAATTCAAAGGACGTATTTATGTTATTTGGGGTAAA
>JARFOC010000112.1:1058388-1086016 GCA_031763485.1 Osmoderma eremita
TCTTTCGCCTATACAATTATCCCAGATGATCGACGCCCAATCGTCCAATGTGGTTCGATAGTAGTGAACGGTTCCTGGCTTACAAACCTGTGCCTTTACAATCAATAACAATGGAACGACAAAATGTTGTAAAAACATCATTGCAACAAGAAGCCTTCATCATATGTAAATGTCCCACACAAAAACACTATTAGAAAACTTTTGCACGTTCCTGTACCATAATATCTAAAATTTTCTTCTTTCCTTGATATCCGCGATTTGAAATAGGGGAATAGAATAGAAATATGGCAAGCACGTTATATATCGGTACACTTACCCGGTAAATATCGGTTAGAACGTAAAACATCCAGGTTCCAGTATATAAAGACGGAGGATAAAGGCCAATACGCCGCCCAGACAACGCAAAAAAAGACGAGAATGCTTGCGAGGAACAAACAGAACGATAAAAGATAACCAAGAAAACCGATTGGTAAATTTAAATAACCCTCAACGTCTTTATAACCATACCAACGATACACGTGTTTCCTTGAGAGCAATGCATGCGTTGGTAATTTAAGCGAACGATAATAAATTTGTTGCTCATTTAAGTTGAACTAAATGTTCGCGGTAAAAGGAGAGGGATATAAGAAAGTAGAGTAAGACACAAGAAGCGGATAAGTAACACGTAAACATCTCTACGAGGTACAGCAAAAAAGTCGCCATTTACGGACAACTCAAAAATTCATTTTTTTTTAGGGTACTTAAGACTTTATTTACATATCCTGCATCAAATTTGAACGATGAGGAAAGACGTTTGGAAACACTGCAAGAAAGCCTACGTGACAATAAGTAATCGGTAGGCGATATTTCTTGTTGTGGTTAACACAATTGTGTGAAAATTACCAAAATTGTGGTTAATTTTACAACAATTGTGTTAGCGATAACAATATTTTTTCTCAATAATGCAGTTATATAGTTCCTAACTTCTTTTTAGCAATTATCCAAGGGTTTCTTTCTAATTTTTAGTATAATGATTGATAAATTTTCAATAGCAAAATACTAAAGTTAGAACCTTGACATGGTTCGATCTAGGTTAAAATAGTCACAGGCTACCATGAAAGCTTCGCAATTTTTAAAGTAAGGTTCCACTATATATTGACTTGCTTATATTCGCTAACATATTATCAACCTAAACAAAAAGTGCTTTTGCTACATGGTTATTATGATTAGTATATACCTTAAAAGTTTATATGATTAACTCCTAATTCTTCATTCGTTTTCTAAATATTTGTGTTGTACCATTTTTCTCCTAAGACCGCGTCAATTTAAATTATACATGTTAAATGTTAGAAGAAAAGAAAGGCGTCTTCTTTTCTTCTAACAACTCCACCTTAGATTCCGATGTACTATTATTGAACTTTATTTCATAATTGACCAACTAATAATAACACTGGTTAACAAGATTTTTGTCCCAACAACAAAAATACCTGATTCCCATATACTTTTGCGTGCTGAAATCAATTATGTTTTCAGAATTTCCCCATCATCCTTAGTTTTTATGTTCCAGGATATTCATTTATCCACCTAAAATATGCACGCATAGATATGTAGTACAAGAGAACATGTCTTGACGTTATTGCGGTTGCGGCTAGAGCTCGGAACTGATCAAGCAGCATGCAATGGTTAATGTTTGAACATGTCTTGACGTGTTAAAACCTGCATTTCCCATTCCTACATAGGATCTCTTGTTATTTCAGTTGTCGGCTAGAGCTCGGTGAATGAACACATACGCTGACGTTGTTAACGTTTTAAAGAGTGTTGCGTTGTGGTGCGTTCAAGCTATTGTAGTGAAACCGCGAACATTTTATCACCTGTAAAAATGCCAAGAAAATGTGTAAACCACCCGAACTCTTTTTGCCACATTTGCGGCCAATTGACATTTAAATATCAAACACCTCTCCTTAAAAAGTGCTATGAGCAGTATTTCAAGTGTAAAGTAGGTAATGAAGATAAAAGCTGGGCTCTCCATATTTGTCCTGTGGTACGTGTGTCAGACTTCTTACAGCGTGGGCAAAAGGTAAACGACATATGCCTTTTGCCATTCCTATGATTTCGAGGGAACCATCTGATCATATTACCGATTGCTGTTTTTGTCTAACAAATGCAAGTGCTATGACTTCTAAATCCAAACATACTATAAAATATCCTAATATTCCATCTGCACTAAGACCAGTAAATGGAATTGAAAAAGCAGCACGGTTGTCTGTTAAGGAGATTTGCGGCGTCTTCTTGGGAAATTGTAAAGCCGAAAACTATGTAGAGATTGTTAACAATTTACTGGCCTCATATAAAGCCATAGGTTGCGTCATGAGTCCAAAAATACACTTTCTTGACTCCCACTTGGACTTTTTCCCAAAAAACCTTGGAGCGGTCGGTGACGAGCGTGGCAGAAGATTTTACCAGGACATTCTACTCATGAAGAAGAGATACCAAGGCTAATGGAGCCCTGCTATGTTGGCACACTATTGCTGGACGCAGAAGAGAGATGTTTCTGATGCAAAGTATAGCCGAAAGTCATATATTAGCACATTTTCCAAGTAAATATATCAATTTGTATGTCATTTTTTTCATGATTCACACACATATCATAATATATACCTTCACAAAATTTCATTACTTTGTCACTCTGAAACTCTGCCTGATAGAAAAATTCTGAAAACAGATATGAAATAAGTGTAAAAAGTACTACCAAGTTCAGCCACTTTACATCGTGGGACAAAATAAATATGAAATTTTGTTGACAAGTGTAATTTATCTACTCCATATATATGTTTCTTTTTACTATCTTCACTTTACTTATTTTGCTTTCGTAATGCTCCAGTCAAGTCTGTTGTTTAATTTTTCAGGACTCTATTTTTTTGTTCTGTCTTTTTCTTATATAATTATACATTATTTTTCGCAAGTGTTTTCTGATTATTAAAATATTTTCTTCAGGGTTTCTTTTACCAATAGATCGTTAGCTCTGATCTTCCCTTCATCTTCATTTTTTTGACCAATTCTACTGAATACGCTGAATGAGAAAATTATAGTTCAGTATAATTGTATACCTCTTAGCAGTTGCAACCATGCTGAAATGGACCATCGTTGGTTCCAAAATAGTGTTCTTACCAATGACTAGTTGTAATCAAAAACGAATGAAGCCTCTTTTGGTTTGCTTTTATTGATAACATTGTTTCCTTTCAATACACACTTCATTGCTTTTTTAATTTGATTTAATATTCTGACATTTCAGCTTATCCGTCGTCTATACCTTCTTACTCTGATCAATTTTGTATTGGTAACTATACTTAAGCCTGATCATATGTATTCCAAATAAAACTAATGTAAATAACGGATGCAACTAAATATGAATTTTTCATATATGGCTAATCATGAAACCTCGTAGTCGACGGAAGACAATTTATGTGCCACCATAATTCGCGATTTCTCGAGCTGCCTCCACAAAGTCTTGGCGTAGACTGGGCAATCTGTTTCGCGACTTTTTATTCGGCCGTATTGAGCATTAACATAGCGCTGCGAACGATGAAATTCGAAACATTTAAAGTGTCTCTATTGTTGTTGCGGGAAAGCTGGCCGCCGAAGTCTCTTCGCGAGCTCCCCGCTGCCATCGACGGCGAGACCAATAAATATGGCCCGTTGGAACGAGACTGAGGACGTGCTAGATTTGCATGCACGAAGGAAAGACGAAATATTGTCGTCGTGACAAAATAATAGGTTGTTATTGGGGAAAACAGCAAAGTTAAAGAGATTTGTGGCCGTCTTCGTAATGAAGGAATTTACTACAAAATATTTGTTTGATCACATACGCAAACTGTTGAACGTCATATAAGTATGACCAATGTCCAATGTATGGCATATTAAATATTTATGAAAATAATAGTCCACGTTAACAGGCCTTAAAGGCCCATAGGGAATGGCAGGATGTGGTCGGAAACGCTTAACCTTTCAGTACTCTAGGGCTGTAGCTATAATTAACTGCAATTAAGTAGACAATTAAGTACAGCTGGTTTGAAATAATCCACAATGAACAAACAATTTTGCTTCCACAATGGTAGCAATTTTTGTAATTTGAAAAAAGAAGTACTGGATGTTGACCTTTCTATATTCTTTTTCATTTAACAGAGCTAATAAGTTTTAAAGTACTGTAGTAATTAAGGATTAACTGAACTCCACAAAGTCACAAGAAGGTGCTTCCGTTAGTAATTTGCGTCCTGACTGTATAATTCACGCGTTGTTAAACCTTGGATTGAACTGATACAATACCAAACTAATACAATTCAATGTGGGTTGAATTCTACAAGAATTTTGGGTATCGGTTCTATGTTTAAACATCTTCAAGTGACCTAAATTTCACAACATATAAACAGAAAAAACGATTTCATTAATATAAATTAACATACATGTAAAAGTTTCTAAAAATCACAAAACTGTTTACTTTACTACTCATATTTCTAAACTTATGATCCATCTAAAATTCTCCTGTTCTTTGATATTCCCTTACAACTTAATTTCTGGGAAATTAACTGAGAGATTGTCTAATTAATAATCATAATGAATCTGCGTTAATAAATGTTACTATAAATAACGTTTTAATTGTATTTTTCGGATACTTACCTCACTGTATGCTATGTATTCCTTAATTAATCTGTACAATGTTGTGGGTGTAAGCGACATAAGTGACGCGATGTAGGTCTTCTTTGATCATTAATTATGCCACCTATTAAACCTATTTTATCATTGCCACAGACGATTTACAGGAGGGTTATTTTGAGCTATTGCCAACGACCCGTTATAGGTTTGATGAATGTAGCAGCAAGTTTATGCAATTTATTAAAACTAATGCGTCTGCGGCGCGCTGCGCTCCTGACAAAACAAATGACGAACACTTGTTTCTCATCTTTCCTTCCACAGGTCAGATTATACCTGCCCGCTAGTCGTATGTTCCTGCGGTTTACGAGTGAATAATTTTATTGTTCAGTGATGAAGATGAAGATGAAACAATCTCGTGTATTCATTCGGAGGCACGGAAATCTATACGCTTCGAAGGAAAAATGTGCGGAATTCGAATCTTATTAATAATTTATTAATAACGAAAAATAGGGAGTACGTCGATTGTCGACAAGATAAGAAAAACTACGACCGGGTTTTTGGGGATTTAAGCTGCGGGAGAGGGAGCTGAGGGGTTGGCGAGTCGCCGCGAATGAAATCATCAATCACAATGACAGCTAGCGCCAGTTCTAATGAACGGCGGTGTCTCGCACTAACACAAAGGCATATGGAAAAAAATACCGATTCATAAATTTAACTTGTACCAAATAAATCAACGGGCACTTGATTGGACAATGGTGTGTTCGCTACGTTCTTTATTATTCCTTTTCTGTCGCTTTCGTTGTCTCTACACATCGTATTCTCTTGTACAATAATACGCGGTCCTCTGATTTTCAGATAATGGAAATATCCAAAATATGCATATTTTTACTTACTAATTTATTCTTTTCTTTTGTTATTTTACGTGTGCATTAACAGTCTGCCTCACCCAATATTCAGACCTATAAATGGCATGTAGTTCTGTAGTTATAAAATTCAGCCGACTTTCGAGAAAAGTTTTTAGTAAAATTAATATTATCTACAAGGTATCATCATTAGAAAAGAATATTTGGAAAGCCAGATAATTTTTCAATAAGTATATGATCGATCATCTAAATACGACAAAATTTAATGAAACAAGTTTAAATTAATAAATTAATTATTGATATTTGATGAAATCGGTTTAGTAACAGTTCCTAATAATAGAAATAGTTTATCAAGTTGCCCCACCAGAGAAAATCCAATTACAGGACAACAATAGGTAAAGAATGGTTCGCTAATTTTACTACAATTTAACAAAATACTAATAGTAATTTACATACAGTTAATATGAACATAATTTTTTAGTAACGGTTTTTTGTTAAACTTCCAAAATTATATTTTACTCACAATGCAATTAATGTAATAATTTAAGTTGTTGAGGTAACAAATTCAACTTTAACAAAATTATATATGCACATCTCATCTACGAGCACATTTATTACATTAACTATCTTAAGCTTCATTTGTAAGCAAATTTTGGATTAACAAAATAAGTTCAATAATTTAAAAATATATACAATGCACCAATAGAAGTTCTAAATTGTAAAATGTTTCAACTGATAGCAAAGAATTTTAGAAGTAAACTTTACTAACATATTTGCCAAGTATAACAAATATATTATTGTAATATTTAACGATATGTGCAATGTAAATTTTATAAAATATAGAAGTGGATCTGTGGATCTCCAAAAGTTGGAGCTATATTTACATTGGTTTTGTTACTGTGTAGGAAACTTAGGTAAACTAAACAAACACAGACTTAAAAATCAAGTATGTGTATATGACTAAAGAGAAATAACTACAATCTTGGATAATACATTTTAGCGAAGAGATATTTCTCTTTCCCACAAATTTTATGTTTAATTGATTGATATGATTCAGGAACATTTTATATATTTTGCTGATGACTTCATCTACCTTATAAAATACAAATATAGGATACGGTGGCTTAAAGTTGTCATCCTCAGCAGAATCTACGAAAGAAGATGATGTTAGACGTCGCACTCTGGGAGATATACACCACAGAGAACACCACTTGAATAACACAGTGTTGAGGATGGCAACTTAGTTGCCGAAATACGTATCCTGAGTTCTTCACTCATCGAGGTGGTAAGGGTATTTTTTATTTTCATCTACCTTATTGAAAAATTTGGAAAGAAAAGAGACGACATGAATGAAAAACTGCTGTTGGTACTTCCTATTTTTGACGAGCTGGCTAAACTAAGTGCACTAGGAGCCCATTTTATTCAATCTTTCATGATGCATGTGGCTGGAGATGTCATACGCTGGAGTAGCTAGTCAACTTCTTCGCACAGAACACTCACTTCTCGGTCCCGAGCTCCGATTTCTGGAACTTGATCTTATATCTTGTCGTCATCTGGCCTGTTGAACGCATTCCATACCATACCATGCCTCTGTGTCTTATCAAGGAGTCTGATTTTTCGGAAATACCCATTCTCTTATCTTATCTCTTCCTCTTCATTTTTCTCGCCACTTTAAGAACCTTGCTTGCTATAGTATTCCTACGAGAGCTTCAGTGATTGTTGAGATCTATTCGGATAACCAGGAAACAAACGAATGCAGAGTAATACAAGGCCGCAGTGTTAAGGGGATGTGAAAGATCTTTCTCTGCATTCGGGACTCAATCAATCAACCAATGCCTCTTATACGTAAGGAGTCCAGCGTTACTGCCAGGTACTTTGGAGTTGGAAAGCGTTCAATGGGAACGCCCTCTCATTTAATCTCTAAGGTTCTAGCTGCTTCTTTATTTATAAAATGAAATGCACAGGTGTGAGTTTTAGCTGGATTCAGCTCCAGATAATTTTCTCTAAAATAGGTAGTAAATTCCTTCAAGACTTCAGGCAACATCCGATCCACCTTTCAGAAGCAACCAACCTGAACAGTGATCGCACACTCGGCGACATACATAAAATTATAGGTTCGCTCCGGTACCATCTCATCGTTAATAAAACAGATAATGATTACGATTGAGGCTTTGCTATTATCAAAGTTCTGGAATGAAGCAGTATTCGTTACTCAGCTCCACAGAGACAGTTTCAATATTGTTTTTATCTGACGCTGCTGATTTTCAGATCTGATATCTTGAAAATGGCAGTTCTGTATTGTGTATGAGGTCTTTCGACAACTAATTTCATGCCAAGTACATAGGAACGCTTCTGGTACGTGTTTGACATTGACAGCCATTATTGGTCCTGAATGAGCCGTTTATTTGATAGCCTAATTAGATATCTCGAATACTTCTGTTGTGATTAAATCAGCCGTCTACAGAAGTCCTAAGTCCATAGAATGTCCATAGTCCATAGAATGTATTTAATTCAACTGGAAACAATGAAAACGCATTTTTAGAGAGGCTTCTCGAATTTCACTTATAAGCGTTAACCGCTGAAAAATTGAGAATATTTAGTTGAAAGGATTTCGAAAAATCCAAATCTTGACGGTGATAACAATACGTGATTGATTTTTGTAATTTTAAATCATTATTACAAAGTAGAATATCACGTAAGTCAGAATTGATTCCATTGAATTATAAATGCCTTTCTTTATATTGAAGCGTTAAAGATGAGGTCATATAATATTACAAAACAAATGCCACAAACTATACGTAATCACCTACACATTCAAGACACAGAAAGCGTATTGATCGCCCCATTAGCCAACCCAGCAATAAGTGCCGGTACACTACTCATCTCGTTCATCTCCATTCTTCTTGACAAAGTAACCGGGAACATATTCATACGTTTAATGAAGACACGTCCACATATTAATAACGCAATCCGTACGATGTCCGTGCGGCGGAGGAAGATATCTATAGGCATTCGAAAATAAATAATGAGCATCTGAGGCCACGGCGAAAAGTATTCACCTCCTTTTATCCGGGTACGGCAGAACAAATCGGTCCGTCGAAACAAAAGTCGACGAAAAACAGTATTGGGCGCATGCGGCCGTTTCGGGCGCGATTCAAATGAACCCCCGGTTCCATACTGGTTTCCGTTACGGCAACTAGGTGGCCGAGTACCGAAGATTAAGACATCCATAGCGGGACAACGCGGTACTATATTATCAGACGGGTATACAGCCAAGGTACATGCCTTCATGTTCTCTTCTGTTGGGAATGCTCGAAACTTTGTGCTGCGCGCAATAAATATGTCTCTTTTCGGATAACTCGAACGGCTTCGAAAACAAAAAAGAATAACTGCGGTAAATATATAACCATTGTCTTATTATTATACTTGCGACTGCGCTGCTTATTTCCAAATCTTCAGCTCGCTGTTTAAACACACCTTTATTACACACTGTAGTTAATTCTAACACTTTTTTTGCCGGTGTTCGCTCGCGTTCATCTGTTCTTGGTGTTAAACTAAACGGAGTTAGTAATTTTAATGTTAGAAAGTGTTAGCTTTGTATTTAAAAGTGAAATATGTATCTTTTCCATGTGAAAATTAACGAAGAGCAAAAAAGATTGATTTTGGGGGATGATATGCCGATTTCAGACTACGAAGATAGCAGCGACAGTGACTATGAGGATTTCGTTGATGCACAGGAAGAAAAAAGTGATACAGAGCAAGAAAACGATTCAGACTGTGAAGCGGAACTTTTTCCTACTTCTAGTAGCTACTACTTAGGAAAAGACAATAAAATAAAATGGAACAAAAATGCTGCTTCAACAACAGTAAGAACACGTTCTAAAAATTTAGTGACTCAACTTCCTGGTGTAAAAGGCGAAGCTAAAAACTTAAAGGAGCCGGATTTGATTTGGAACTTGTTCTTCACCGAAAAGGTAATATGCTTGATAACAAAGTTCACTAACCAACAAATAGAACGGATTTCATCTCAAATCGAAAGAGCCGCAGAATGTAATTTCATTGTTGATATTGAAATTAAAGCATTTCTTGGTCATTCACTGTTTCCTGGTGTTCGAAGAAATAATCAATTGAACGCCAGAGATTTATTCCGAAATGATGGCATACACGAGATACACGTATTTTGCTAAACAAATTAGTTCCTATACGAGAACTGTTCGATACTATAACTGCTTCATTCAGAAAATTTTACAGTCCATCTCAATTTGTCACAATCGACAAGAACTTAAAGGCATTTAGAAGTTCTTGTAAGTTTCGGCAATATATTCCGTCCAAACCTAATAGAAACGGCATAAAAATATACGCATTGACAAACGGCAAAATGTTTTACACATTAAAGATGGAAGTTTACACCGGAAAACAGCCTGAAGGTCCCTACTCAGTCGACAATTCGTCAATGGCTGTGGTCTTCCGTCTTTGCGATGTTATTTATAATACATATAAACATCACCTGTGATAATTTTTTGCAAGTATTCCGCTGATCGATAAGTTGGAACAAGAATTCAAATTGACAATCATCGGTACTATTCGAAAAAAACAAGAAAGAACCTCCCAACCAATTCACCAATATAGCAAGCCGTAAAGAATAGTCAAGGTTATTTGGGCACAGAAGCAAATCCACTCTTGATTCCTACGTATCAAAAAAGCACAAAAATGTTCTTCTGGTTTCTAGTATGCACGATGATGCTAAAACCGATCAAGAAACAGGTAAACCTGAGATTATAATATACTATAATGCTACTAAGGGAGGCGTGGATACGGTAGATAAAATGTGTGAAACCTACAATGTTGCAAAGGGAACAAACAGATGGCCAATGGTGATATTTTATAGTTTAATGAACGTTACTGGAATAAATTCTTGTATTATATATACCCAAAACAATCCGTCCATAAAAATTAACAGAAGACAGTTTTTAGAAGCGTTATCATATGATCTCACAAATGAGCACCAAAGAAGACGAGCTATAAATATGAATTTACCAAGGATGATGAGACAAAGGCTTGCCGAAATACTTAAATTGGATAATTTCGAATCAGCAGCAACAAATAGAAATAATAAATTAGGCCGTTGTTCTGCTCCAAACTCGTTACAACGCATTTATTGCAAAAAATATTTTTGTTTGGAACATGCCATTATGATGTGTTCCGATTGCTACTGCACCAGGTCTGACTAGATTTAGTTTACATTTTTTAAATTCCTGTTATTTCCTTTGAATTATTGAATTTTCGTTTGTTTGTTTTGAATAGGGATATGTACTTATATTTTTGTTGAAGTTTTTCTAGCTCTTAAGAATTTAACCCCTTCAACAAAGGCTGTAATAAAAGACTATTAGTCATAAATAATACAATGTCGGTCTGAGAGACCCGCGCAGGTTACGTGTTTCATGTTTTGACGCGGGTATAGGAAGGTTAACTCTTTTTTGCTCAAATGTTTAATTTCGGATGATTTGTTTACTTTGCGGTGTTAGAAATGTGTTTATCCTTTTTTGGTGTCAAATTATTTCCCATTGCCTTTTACACTTATTTTGAGATTGTAATTTATTCTAGAAAAATTAATAGTAACACCAAATTTGATTAAAAGTAACAGTTTTAGATGTAGTAATTTATCCAATTCGCAACACCAACCGCACGGATAACTTCTTTCCCGAAATTTTTTTATGTGTGTAGTAAAGATAATTCTGGGGAGTTAACCTAAAGCATTAGCGGGAAATTTTCGCCAATTAACAGATCTTTGTCGCGCGAGCCGAGTTCATTCGCTAATTGAAGTCAAAGTTCGTGCTTCTATAATAACAGAGATCGTTTAACTTCACTTAACACCTAGGATATGCCATAAAAAATATTTTCTCATTGTTACAGTTGACGTACAGTAATCACCTTAGCATTAAAAAAAATCTGTTTGCTTGCCAATAAAATGTCGAGTAATATGTTTCTACACCTCAATTACATTATACTAGTATATTTGCATGCAAATTTCACATGCTTAACTTTGTTAACTTAAATGTTCTGTGATATACAGTCCGAACCACATAGGTATGTTAATTGCTCAAGTTTACTCGTTGGTACAGTGAAGGAGAAGATTTCTGACATATGAAGTTAAAGATTATCACATGGATGTCGTTAATTAACATCGACGGTTTCTAAAAAGTGTTGGTCATGCTAATCTTTGAGTTGCAGTTACACAACACAAATCGAATAGTACGATGTTGTAACCGGAAAATAAGTTCAAAATTAGTTTTACGCCCTAACCTCGAAATCGCTCAATAACGAAAACGACAGTTCCATCATGTTGGTCGGTTCTGTTAGTTCATAAAAATACAAGTAGATTTCGTAAAAGTTTTAACTATAACTAAGAGAATCAAGCAAATCTATGAACTATCATTGAAACATTGGCAACAGTTTAATTTAAATACTAATATAATGAATATAAATATAATAATAAATATGGACACAAATCCTACTAATTGCCCCGTTGTTTAATAGATAAGTAACATTACTGTAGCTATCGGTCTGAAGTGTCTTTTGAATCAATCTATTTATGAGCTATGAATATCTTAACAGAATCATCCAGATTGTAGGAAATACCAGAGTTCTCCATACCTTCGAAATTGATGGTACAATATGGAGAAATCACGGAAGAGTTTGAGATCAAGCAGCACTTAGACAAGGGGACGCTCTATCAGCACTATTATTTAATATTGTGCTAAAAAATATTATCAGAGTAAGTCAGATGGCCAAAGCGAGACACGTGAGGTGGCGATAATAGTAAGCATGGAAAATGAACTGAAGGAAACTGTGATAAGAATATAAAATACAAAATAGGATACGGTGGCTTAAAATAGTAAAAAATAAAAAATACCCTTACCACCTCGATGAGTGAAGAACTCATGGATACGTATTTCGGCAACTAAGTTGCCATCCTCAGCAGAAACTAGGAAGGAAGATAATGTTAGACGTCGCACTCTGAAAGATTTGCACCACACAGAACACCACTTGAATAACACAGTGTATCCAGGAGTTCTTCACTCATCGAGGTGGTAAGGGTATTTTTTATTTTTTACTGTGATAAGAATGGTGGAAACAATACACAAAGCGGTATTACAAGTTAATGAAAAAAAACAAAGTGATGAGAATGGCTCAATATACAAAGGAACAATTGGAAATGGATACACACTTAAGGAAAATGACGTTTGAGGAGGTCGAAGAATTTACTTACTCGGAAATAAGAATAATAAACAGGTGTGACAAAGTAAAAGAAATTGATGCAAAATTGAGCAACGCAAAAGGATGCGCCTGAGGCGTGGGTTTTTAATAGCTAGAATAGAAGATGCTCTAGTGATACAGAAAATATGAGTTAAATAGGCGTGAGTATTTATTTTGAGAATTTTAAATTTATTTAAATTTTAAGCATTGTAGAGCTTCATTTTAAAATGTGTTTACCAAGATGCCCCAGGATATATTAATTGTAGATTACCATCATCTGCTGCTGGGCAAAAAAGAATGGGTCCAATAATAGAAAGAAAGACAAAACAATAAAGACAAAATGGCTTTTAGTACTATCGCAAAGACAGTCTCCTATAATTGATTGAAAACTATTAAAAACGCTTGCCCTTGAGAAGCGTAATTTTGTTGTTTCCACCGTGTTAACCTATAATTACCTGCTTTGAAAGGTGGTATTAGCGTTAGGTAGCTCTCTATAGAACGACTGAACGGCCAACTCACGTATATCATCAACGGCAATAAAAGAATCGTTAATGGTTGAAACGAAGATGCCGTCGGTTTGATATTTGGCAAAAAACAAATTACTTCACTAAGGTACGTGACCTTTCGGGACAATTAGGAAATATAGAAAAAAAGAACCGACGATTTACTGGCTTTGCTTTTGGTATTATATTACTGTCTGGTCTGCCTAGACAATTTCTTTGTTTAAGCATAGCAGAATGTCTATTAGAGACAAATAAAATGTTTAAACGAACCCATGCTTTCAATCATCTCGCCATAAATTTACAAACACGTTATGACATCTCGGGATCATTCTTGATAAATGTGGAAGTATTAATAATACAATTCTACGTATGCAACAGGAGTTACATAACGAAAAAAATTACATGTCCACAAAGACAGGACTCCGTCATGCATGACGGAGTCCTCCTAATATTCGCTTGATCATACTGCTCCGCTGAAGGATTTAGATCAGTATTTGCAAATTCTAGATAAGCAAATAGCTTAATGTCCTCAATACCGTAGAACACTAAACGTTAGTAAAACCTACGACGACTTGTTAGGAGTTCGGTAACTTCAGATATTTCCGCTAGTGTAATAGATGTGTGACCTTCAATAGCTGCATATTTTCATTGGATTAAGTTGTATCAGTGAGCAATTTGTGTGAATGTCATTTTGTTCTCAACTTATTGAGTGTTCGTCGTACATTTTACGAGGATTTAGTATTGGTGTAATTTTTTAATAGGTAACTCCGCAATGACATCTTGAGCAAGTAAATTTTATATTTTCGTTTTCAGAAGCATATTTGATTTAAATAATTTGGCCCTGTCTAAAAAATGCTTGACACAAGCCGTATTAGAAGCTGCGGCGAGAAAAAATATTGAAGGAGAAGATACCGATGAACAAATGCAATCATCAGGTAGTGAAGATGAAGAAGATATTGTTGAAATGGAAGAGGTAGATTCAGATAACAATGAAAATTCAGAAAAAGAAAATGCTCTATCTTCACAAAGTATTCTAAAATTCAATGTGGATCAAACAGCAACAAATCATTCAAACCAAGGTGGAAGTGGCACTATGCCTATTGTCGATAGTGATGATGAACCAGATGATGATGTGCCATTGTCTTCAATTGCTGGCAACTTGAAGCATATTATTGTTCCCAAAACGCTCGCAATGAAGGGCAAAAATAGCCACAGATACTCCACGAAACAGGCACAAAAGACAAAAAAGAGTTCCTGCTCGGAATATAATCCATTTTGCATCTGGGAGCAAAGGACCTTCTTCACATTTGCTGACACCAGATAGTTGCTTCAAACATTTTCTCACAGATAATATATTAGATATAATTGTATGTTATACAAACGAGCAAATCACTCTGATAGCAGCCTCCTATACTGAAAAAAACCGTAACAATATTCAAGACGTGCAAAGAGGAAGTAATGGCATTAATTGGTCTTCTAATTTTTTTTTCCGGGGCAGTGAAAAACAACCACCTAAATGCAAAGAAAATATTTGATCCTACAATATCGCGCAGTATATACAGGGCTACAATGAGTTGTAATCGATTCTTATTTTTATTAGATTGTTTACGCTTTGATGATAAACAAACACGAATTGATCGAAAAAAAAATTGACGAGTTTGCTCCAATTCGAGACATTTGGGACGAGTTGATCGCTATTTGTAGATACTTATATACTCCATCTAGCTATACAACTTTGGATGAACAACTTTTGTGATTTAGAGGAAGATGCGGATTTTGCATGTTTATCCCAAATAAACAAGCAAAATATGGGATCAAACTGGTCATGTTGTGTGATGTGGCAACAAAATATATGATTGACGCTGATCCATATCTAGGAAAAAGGACTAAAACAAATGGATTACCTCTAAGTACCTCTTACATACGGAATTTGACAAGGAGCGTCCATGGTAATTACAGAAACGTCACTATGGATAACTTGTTCACCTCAATAAGTGTTGCTGATGAACTCCTGCAAGCTCTTTATAAATTGACTCTTGTCGGCACATTACGGAAAAATGAAGCTGAAATTCCACCGGGTATGTTGGAAACCCGTCAAAGACGAACATGAGTTTTTTGTTTTCACAAGGAAAAAGTTCTAGTATCATATTTATCAAAGACCAAGAACAAAAAACTAGTGCTTTTACTCTTAACAGTGCATACTGATGGAAGAATAAACGAAATATCAAAAAGCCAGAGATAATACATTTCTAAAATGATACCAAATATGGTGTGGATTCATTTGATCAATTGTGTTATTTTTCTTGTTAGTTCTTTGCTGTTCCAAAAAAATTGTGTATTTACTGGAAAATTAATAAATTAAAAGATTCGTCAAATTTACGAGTGTTTAGTATTTGTGTAACTTGTACAAGTGTTTAGTAGTCTAGGGTTAATGCATTGGAATTGATTAATAATTTTTTTATGAAAAAATTCTAGAGCAGCGTTTTTTTTTTCAAGTGGTAAAAAGGCTTACATGATCCTGAGACATTAGGTTTTCTTCGGGATCATTTTTATGATGTCTGGCACAAATCTTGCATTCACTGATCCAATGTTCATTGTCCGTATTTGTTGGAGCGGTATACAGGCTGTCAATGTGGTAATTTAACCATTTTCCACGCCTTCGCTGACGCAGGTAAATTTACTTCCCTCACCATATTTTGATCGTGCATTGATTGGGCAGCGTCAAGATACGTATACACTTTCTTTGTGTATTGTGTAAGTAAGTACGCCAACTCAAACGTACCTGATAGGGAAAGGTGGATAGACTAAAATTATAAATTATAAAGGTACACTGGGGAAGATCTGTTACTAAATTTATTAATTTAGTAATGCTTGTGTCTAATATCTTTGGTTGAATTAATCAGAATAAGGGTTAAATCAACAAGACGTATTAATGTAAAATAACTTTGTTACCATGTTTTGTATTGATTTTTCAAACGAAAATAGTGTTAATATAATACGAACAGGCTTTTCAAAGTAAAAGGATACTACGAACTTATTTGACTCGATTTAAATTTCTTAGTATTGCAACAGATAGTCAGGCGACAATTAGGGCACTATGGGACCCCAAAGTGACATAAAAACTGGCGTGGGAATGCCTACGGGAACTGAATGAATTGTAGCAAAGAAAGGATCATCTTCTTCATACGTGGGCTCAGAATCTACCCTCGGAGTGTCTAAAAACACAGTAGCCGATACGAATGGGTCCAAGAACAACACAAAGAAAACTGGAAAAATACAACCAGGCAAAGTCATGGCAAAAACCTTTATTAAGGAGCCATTAGTAAAGAAAGCTGACGAACTACTAAATATTAGTAGGAATCATCTTCGTACAGTATAATAGGTCTCCTGACAGAACACTGTGCACTGAAGGGACACCTACAGAAAATTGGGGTTGACATTGAGGACCCAAACTGGAGACTGTGTGAAGGGGTTGCAGAGACTGCGTACCATATCCTATGTGAATGTAAGACAATCTTTGGGAAACCAAACATGAACCCAGAGGACTACATAGACCAATCGGCTAAGGACCTGTACAGATTGGTACAGGGCATAAGGATTTGGGAATGGGTGGAATAGGAAATGGGTACAATATATGTGATGCAAATACAAAATTCCAAGAGGCTGAAGTGCTTCCGGAGACTCATGTCAGACAGCTCCCATTAAAAAAAGCATCTTTGTAAGTATAACGAAAAATATCCAAATAAAAGGTTTTCGACAATTTGATCGACAATTATTTAATAACATGCTATTGTTAGCATTATGCAAATTTTGTTGATTGAACAAATGCAGCTTTAGGACTGTAATTCTAAATGAAAATAACAATAAACTCATTTGAAAATAAGATAATTTAGAGAAATAAAATAAAAATATACTGCTTTCTCTGATATTGAAGATAGACATGCCAATCAATGTATGTTCAAAAATAATGCGCAAATGCTACATCAAATAAAAACAACGAAATGTAAAACTAGAAATTATTCTAAATAAAATTTCGTTCCACAAGTAAATGGTTCAAATATTCCTCCTTCTTTTACCAAACAGTACCCTAATTGATGGTAAAAATTATTTTTTACTTTATCCAATATCCTGGGTGTTATATTATTTGAAATATTAAAATGGCATTAGGTCAAGTTAATCATCCGATCAAGTTAATTCTTGATTCTTAATTTCTTCTAATCGGCTTAACGAAATCTTAAAAAACTCGCGTCTTTCATACTAAAATAATTTAATGACAATACCAATTTCCCGGTTCGCGTTTGAAGTTTAGCAACGTGGGCTATAATTTACAATGAAACACAATAACAATGAGTACGTTAACCAGTAAGAGAGTCCGTTTCTTAGAATGTCAAAACCGGCAGTGAATAATAATCGGCAACAATAGGATATCCAATAGCGGTAATAATTAAATGTTCTGGAAATAACGGACCGCCTAATAGATTAACCGAGCCTAATAGACCATCACGCGAGGAGATAGTATCGAGCCTTGGCTTCGCGCAACCCGACCTCCCCCGCGCGCGTACTTTTTAAACAAACGACCGCGAAGACAGTTGAATGCTTAGGATTCCACGGCTAAGCCGATCCGGGGTTACCGCGCTCCGGCATTATGTCAATGTTCCGTCGTCGAGAGGCAGAGGCATGTAGATTGATAGGTCCGACCGGTATTTTTCAATATGAAACTAATGAGAATGACTGGGCAGCACGTTGTTGTTGTGGTTTCTTCTCCTTATTTCGTACGAAGATGACGGTCCACGTTGGGTTTACGTGGCGTTCCGCTCCGGCTGCGGTCGCCGGGAGACCACCCAATCACAATATCACAACATTACCATTGTTACCTCATAATAAATAACGTTAATTGTTGACAGCTAGCCGCATCGAGCCGGCCATGATAACATCTTAATTGCGCGCGTTGCTTAACTTTCCGCGACTGTTTCGTTTAATCAAAGAACGAAGGATGGAAGGTGTTTCTATCTTATTTGACAGGTTTTTTTTATACAATCAATTAAAAGTTCGCACTAATTTGCATTAGGAAGACAAAAAACAATTAGCAAAGTTGGAGGGGAAATTATAAAAATTAAGGCAGTCATCAAGGAGATTCATATCTGGTGAGCCTGATGGCCAATTTTGAAAACCACCACGACCAATTCAACGCTGTGGAAACGGATTGTTAAGATAATCGATCACGGCACGGCTAAAACGAGCCGGGTCACCATCATGTCGAATGTACCTGTTTTGCCTAATATTCAAAGGGACATCCTCCAGCAGATCTGTCAATTTATCTTCTAATAATTCTAAATATCTAGTTCCAGCAAGACGACTATTTAACACAAATGGGCCAACTAATTAATTATTAGTCATACCAGATCAGACATTAACGCAAAATCGATGCTGAGAGTTACTTTCCAACGTTACGTATGCATTTTCATCTGACCAACGATGTCCTTTCTGAGAGTTATTTATTCCATCGCAAATGAAATTAGCTTCATCAGTAAATAAAATACATTTGTAAAGTGTATGATTTCTGTTTGTATAATTTCATAAATACAACTGTAAAGCATTATGACAATCATGAAGAATCTAAATACGCTGAATATGGAAAGATTTCAAACCATCTTTGCGAATCAACTCCCATTCCGGGCTTTGATTAATTTGGAGACGGGTTGCAATGCGCTTTGCACTTACACCGGGGCTAGCCTTTTCCATATTGAGCATTACTTCTTCCACTGTAAGACCAGAACCAGCTTACCTCTCAGATGTAATTCGCGCATTTGGAAACATTCTACTTTCACATGCATTATCGAAGACTGTTTATCTGACTCATCGATGACATAACAAAGCTTCACCTTCGAAAATGCCAATTTCGAAAAAGCAATTATTTGAGCCCGCTATTGACATTTTCGAATGTAAAGTTTTGTTATGGTAAAGATCGAACCGTGATAAATTTAGCAATTGTAAAACCATAGTGGTTTTACTCAAAAAGCATTACGAACCTCCAGATTACAAATCAAGAATATTGCAGGACATTTTATCTCGAACCCAGGACTCTTCTGAATCGTTTATTGATTATATTGCATGTACGTTGTCTATGTTTCATCGTTATGAAGAAGCTTCTGAAAATCTTCAACTTAACATCATTTCGAGACCCCCATTCTATACGGTGGAATTACCTACGGTAACTTCATTGGCGTTAGAGAATGAGTGTTTGAAGTTAGAAAAGCAGAAGTTGCTTTAGGATATGGTGATCAGGTATGAAAATTGGTAGTACCTAAAAAGAGGCATGCAGGTATGATTCGTTCCTGTGACGATGACCCTACTTTTGGATATCCTGGTGTTTCCAAAACTATTGCAAGGTTAATGCAACATTATTTCTAGCCTAAACTACCTTTCGATGTAGCTCGATATGTACAGCACTGTCAAACCCGCCTCAGCATCAAACCTGAAGCAAAAACTCCATTTGGACATCAATAGAAATAAGGGTTTGGAAGATTTGTACGAATTAACTTCAAGGATTTGTGCAAGAAACCAGACGAGTAAAGAAGCACAAGTGCATTGTCATTAGGCGATGTTGGCACCGGAGAAGAAGAGACGCCAGTGCTGTGGTGTGTGCAGACGTGGACTTGTGTTTCCATTGTACAAGGTAAAGCAACTAGGATGATCCACATAGATTAGTAGTACGTAGTTACCATAAAAAGTTCGTGTTGGTGAAGTAATTGACAGGTTACTAGACGAAGAAAAAGTAAATAAAAAAATAGAGTGAAGTTGAAAGCTGAATAATAAAAGCCCAAATAAATGGTGAATTGTCTCATGAGAAGGAGGAAAATTGGATATTTGAAGTTAGGAAGAAAGAGATGAAGGGAGATCGAATAGGAAATGGGTGGAACACGTCACATTTAAACACAACAAGGGTAATTAAGACATTTATGAATTCGAATTCAAATATTGTGAAAATTCCTTGTATTTCTTTTATATAGTAATTTACTTACAAAATTATATGTATAACTATCCTTTCGATTTCGATATTCGTATTTAATTTTCATATATGCAATTTATTCTGTCACATTTCGTACCTGTCATATTATTTTTCAAACGTTGCCTAGCTACATCAGTCAGATGTAACAAATCGAACACAAGTCTTATTAATGCTAAATTTAAATCACACTTAAGTTTTGTCACATTATGACATTAACATTTGACGTTAACATTAACTAAAAGTCACATTTGATGCATTGCAATACATACATCCATACATACCGCCACATTCAAGCATCTTGATGAAAAATACTAGGTACTACAACTTCATTATATTCATTGATTTCAGTACGATTCTATTTAAAAATAATTTAGATAAAGTAATGTTAATTTTGCGAAAGTTTTAAAATCCATATTGTTGCTTTTAAATTTTGTGCAATTCACTTTTCATTTAATTTCTATGTTCTAATATTGTTTGCCGTGACTTCTCATAGGAAAAAAATATAATGCGCTCGACAAAGTGGACTGTAGCAAAACAGATGTACATAGGTGCCAGAGCTCAAACTTGCCACATCATTTAGTAATGACTTACGCCAGGTAATATACGCAAGCATATTCTACGGGAGTAATTTAACCAAAAAAGAAGACTGGCAACTATTACTTCTAGAGGCCTCAGAGCTTTAACTCGAATAATCGCATGAGTTCACGGCGCTCATCTTCTGACAAATGGTGTCCGCAAGAATCTCTCTCTAAATTAAGATCTATTCTCGTGCTTATTAGTTCGTTACGCCACCGCCGCGAGGCACCACTAATAAAAACAGTCGTGACGACCGCAAAGCACAACCGTCCGTCGTAAGAGGCCGGGCAATTTCCCTCCTAACCTTTTTCTTTCTTTTTATTCTTATTCAAGGCAATTTGCTTGTTTGTCTTTAATTTTTCATGAATACGGTTTCTAGATAAAATGAGAATAGAAATGACTAGTACTAATGAGGATCTCTTTATAAGTAACAATTGATTATACAAGAAATTTCATAGTTGTTATGTACAAGTAAAAGCCTCCACATTATCAAAAAAAAACTGTACCCATGCTATTTAGTTAGCTAAATTTTTCCATGATAATCTGGCTTTTCTTGTATATTTTAGTTTCCAAACATCCGCGGCTCATCTATGACAGGGTATTTTCGACAGCCCTGTCCCAGGTTATTTTCAGGTTTCCAACTACTATTGCATATTAGCCTATATACTCCCATTCTTGCCACCCTCTGATATAAATATCAAGAAAGGTTTGTGCTTGGCAGGGTCTCCGTGGCTACAATCTGTGTGCTTCTCATTGCATCCATAATACAGAGGCATGCTAGTCTCCGAATTCCTAAGGGTTTGGCTGTTGTTTGCCTCTGATTAGTCTTTGACCACCAAATTAATCAGCCATAAGTAATCATAGGTGTCATGTCATGCGTGGTTTAAGTGCCCATTGTGTTCCTATTGTCCTGCTACTAAGCATTAATGCCATTTTACATTTGTTTATTTGTGAAAAGGGATCATTGCCACTTTAATTCTACCCTCCTCCCCCGCGCATAGCCGCTGTCAACCAACACATGCCTCGTCTTACCTGGTAATGTTGCATCAACGATCCTGCCATGTAACATGGTTGCCACCCATTTGCATGCAGTAGCCTCCAGGCCACGATTGTGTGCAGCCCGTATCGCAGAACTGAAGGAGGTGTTATCAAATGCTTCTTCTATGGCAAGAAATTATTTTAGCGCTTCATCTTGTCATTGAAACAATGTTTCTATCTTATAGATAGAAGGTATATGTATATGCCTCTTTAAGTGTATGTTCAGGGCATATTTTACAATGTTTAGGTGCACACTTTACAGGAATTTTTATTCATTTTTGCTCATAACACTGGTCAACAAAATTTTAGATTTATTTTGTCCCACGGGGTAAGGTGGGTGAACTTGGTATTACTTTTTACACTTATTCCATATCTGGTTTCTGAATTTTTCTATCAGGCAGGATTTCAGAGTAACAAAGCAATTAAATTGTGTGAAAGTATATATTATAATATGTGTACAAATCATGAAAAAATGACATACAAAGTGATATATTTACTTGGAAAATGTGCTGATATATGACTTGCGGCTGTACTTTGTATCAGAAAAGTTTCTCTTCAGCGTCCAGCAATAGTCTGCCAACATAACAGCGCTCCATTTGCCTTGGTATCATCAGCACTTTCATCGTCGCTTAGTGTCATGTGTAGTCCATATAGAAATATACCAAATACTTCATCGGCACCTGCGATGTTTTATTGTACATGTCGATTTAGCATAAACTAAAAGTTGCGTTATTCATAAAGATTCACTCGACAAAGTGTAGGAACATATACTATACACATGCATATTATGTCCTGTCAAAATCAATAATTTATGATACCTGGTCACGAACAGTCGTGAGAAAAATCGTTTTTACACCTGTTCCGCCAGTTACGGTAATTCCACGAACGAAGAGGAGTTCTTTTACGGTCATCAACGCCGTGATTTTTTCGGAAGAATTGTAAAAATCTTCACGGCACCGTAGTCCGTAAAGAGACCGAGGCGATCGGATCGGTTAAAGAAGAACTCGGACCGAAATCGCTTTGTGACGAACCACTTGACCCTGAGAACAGTTAACGATGCTGGTCAGGGGTAAGACGTCCCGGCGGTTTATTCCTTTCTACGGCCGGAGACCCCAATTTGTTAAATAGTTTTTTTCGCTGCGTTTCATTTTTGAAAAACGACCGCGTTTATTATGATATATCGTCGGATTCCAAGGCGGCGATGAAGGAGAACTTATACGCTCGCGGAGAGGTTGTCGCTATTGACAAAAGACCCTGTTAGAGTGTGTGTGATGTGTTTTTCGATATTTAAGTGTAATCCTTAAAATAGATTTTGCCTCCCTTACGAGAAATGACTAGTTCTGATTTTGATACCTGTGCACTGGGTTCGGTATAACAGAAAGGACAAGTGTAAACGCCCCATTAACTCACCAACGCTCGATGCGCCTAATAAACCCACCAGTTGGAAAAAAACCTCTTGCACTTTGCGCAGCGTTCAGTCCGTTCGCATCTCACAGGCTTTACATCTTAATTAAGCGGGCAGTAAATATCGTGCTATTATACTACCACAGACTTAAACGGTTTACTAATTAAATTTTATTGTTTATTCAATACGTTCAATTATGGCCGCTTTCGAATCATCCCGGCCAGATAGTCAATGACGTGGACGACAAAGAATACCGCCAGAAGGTACAAGTTGAAATACGAATGCAATATTATAATAGAGTTTTTATCATAATCCAAGGTACAAGATAGGTGTGGACATATGCACTGAAGCCTAATTTGAAGTTATACAATCCAATAACGAAATATTTATAGGAAACAATACCGTAAATTCAAAGGCATTGAAATGATACGAGGTGTGTAAATTAAGTAATGAGACTGACAATGTGTAGGGGCGACAAGTGGACATTGTAATACGCATTCAGTGCAAGTTTGAACTCGATCAAGTCATTTGGTTGTCCGTTGTCGTTTTTTTTCCATGAACCCGGTTCTCGTAGTGCGTTCTACAAATGAAAGGCATTAATTTCAGGCAACGGTGTGCTATCAGGTTTTGCTTCAGACTAGGCCGGCAGCAGACGGGTGCAACAGAAACTTTTGCAAAATTTCAGCAGGCCTACGGAGACAGTGTTTTGTCAAAAGCCCAGGATTTTCTGTGGTTTAAGGCATTTTCATAAGGAGGAGAGTCGATGGGAGATGAGCCGCGCACAAAATCCGCGATCTTGTGCGTTTAGATCGTCGGTTGATGGTCAAAATGATCGACGAACAGTTGAATTTGTCTCGCACCACCGTTCATCAAGCTTTGACCAATGAGTTGGGTAATGAGAAAGATCTGCTCTAAAGTGGTTCCAAAAAAGCTTTCGCAGGAACAAAAGGACATCAGAAGAGAAAGGTGTCTCGATTTTTTTGAATCGATTGAAAATAATGAAAATTTTTTAGAATGTGTCATTACTGATGATGAGAGTTGGATGTTCGAGTATGCCCCAAAAACAAAACGCCAGAGCATGAGTCCAAGAAAGCAAGAATGAGCAAATCAAAGATCGTTCACAAAGAGTTCGTGCCTCACGGTGAGACAGTTAATCAACATTTCTACCGAGAGGTTCTAGAGAGACTCCGAAAAAGGGTGATGCTTGTGAGACCAAACATCAAGAACGATTGGATCCTGCATCATGACAACGCGCCTTGTCACACAACAATTTCCATAAACGGTTTTTTCGCCAGTAAAAATATTTCTGTGGCTCTTCAGCCTCCTTATTCACCTGACTTAGATCCTTGTGACTTTTTCCTCTTCCCAAGATTGAAAATTCACCTGAAGGAACATGTAACCGACGAGCTAACGGCGATTCCAATATCCGAGTTCCAGCAATTCTATGGAGAATGGAAGAACCGTCTTCAACACTGTATGGCTTCCCAAGGTGTTGACGTACAAAATACTTTTAACTCGGCTGAATGGTCTCTTATAATAGAAAATATAAGGAGGAAGGGAGTGTCGCAAATATCATAAAAATAATATCCAGTTGCCTGAGTGAGAGATACTTACAGATCACAGGAAAAGAGAAAATCAAAATGGACGTAGGGGCACCACAAGTGTTAGAAAAGCCACAGAGAAAGGCACTGTTGAGAGTGACTTCTGCGTACCGAACAGTATCCATGGTGGCCTTGCAGGTAATAGCCGGTGTTCCCCTGATCGACCTTTAAGCGCTGGAAAGAAAATTTGCACATGAAAATAGTGGCATAATAGCACGAAACCAAGCAAGAGTAAGTACGGTGAAGGAATGGCAGAAGAGGTGGGAGTCGGAGTGTGTCAGGGCACAGTGGACGAAGAAGCTTATCACTGACATCCAAGCATAGACCGAATGTAAGCACAGAAGAGTGAGGTATTATCTAAGCCAAGTCCTTACTGCTCATGGCTGCTTCAGATATTATGCCAAACGATTTGGCAAGGATGAGACGGAGGAATGTGCCTACTGTGGGGAGACAGACACAGCCGCACACACAGTCTTCGTGTGCGGAAGGTGGCACAAACTTCATTTATACCACATTTTCCTGCCCCGTAGGCTTCCAATGCCTAGGACATATCACTTAAGTCCCATTTATCTACATATATATCAGAACATTTAACCGTTCTTGTGTAACAATAATTGTTCTGAAATCAGGGGCATAAAAAATTCTGATATAGTGGAAGTGATGTTTCCTCTAAAACATTTTTAGTTCACCAAATCTTTTTATGCGAAGATTTTGTGAATTCAGTAGTCTGATATTGATACTAAATGTTTTGATTCAGTTTCTAAGCATTGGTACAACGATATTCCCAACAATATTTATTGTTTATTATTTTCTTTATTAAAACAAATAAATGAAGGAAATACATTTTATCAATAAACACTACATTTGTATAATTAACAAACAACGATAGAAATACCCAGTTTGCATCTATACTATTCACTGAGAGTCGTGTTTTGGAATGATTCACTACTTGCGCGCTCATTCCAGTTGTGTTACACTTCAGTGTTGTAGCCCCTTAATTGCTTTTGCTTGGTATGGAGTTTCCCACAATAGACCAAGGCTTTTAATGGCATTTTTTCGATTTGATTGTTTTTGGCACTTTTGAAATCTCTAACATTAAAAAACGGTATACCTCGTATTAAATTTTTCTATTTTGTCAACTTATACAACTCACTTCACTATTAATTTAGTGTTAGCGTCTTGAAAATAATTTATTATGATGAAACTTTAAAATAAATCATCTTACCATCACGACATCATGTAATATCGTACACTCGACATCCGATGGAAAACAATTCCGACAGGACATTGAAAAATAAAACCAGTCGACGCGTCTCACGTGTGTGATATCTCTATAATAATGACTGTCTTAAAAGCGCATTTAGTCCTCAACAAGGAGAAGCCACAACGATACTAAATTAAATGCCGAACAGCACCAAAATCGAAGAAAAAATACCGAATACCGTGTTCACAGTTAATAATAGGCATAGCTGTGGACAGGAACATATACTCGGGAGCTGATGGGGGGTCCAAGACTCCCTCGGAGTTCTCGTAAAGGGGAGGCGGCGGGGGAATTTTTCGTAACAGAGACGTTCGTCCACCGTCGGAATCATTTACAATCAAACAGCGGGAGGATCCGGGGCCTTCAAATTCCTCGGTCCGATCTGGGCATTAGACATATACTTCGTACCTAAAATAAGCAGAAGAATAATTTCGCATTTGGCATTCTGGATAGCCAAAAATATGGCCGTATTTATATGAAAATGTTAGCTACTGGAGTAGTTTAGCATGAAAAGATGCACATTTATTTCTGTGCATGTTTATTCCGTGTAGAAAATAAAAGAAAAGCAATCGCGATAGGTGTAATATATTATTACGGCCAACACTATAATCTGTAATTTGGGGGTTATGCCTGCTGGAATTTGCAAAGATAATATTCACATCTTGAACGAGATATTTATTGACACCCACAAAAGGAAATCTGTCCATGAAATGATAAACGATGCACAATTTTCAATCGATGTGTCTCTATATGGAACAAGAAGAGATGTACCGTAAGAGGTAAATTTTGATTTATGAAAATTCTTTTTTAATATTACAGTATACATATTATCTATCTATATAGCAGCTAAAACCGATTAATTAAAATACAAATTAAATAAAACATCACCTTTTAGAGGGATTGATTTTAGGTGCATCTGTAAAAAGATTTTTAGGAAACTTGACCCGCCGAAAATCGTAACATACACTATGACCTGTGGTGTATACTCACCCGATGTTACACAAACTCAGCGCACCTAATCATCGTCCGGAATACTACAGAAAACGGACTCAATTACAAGAATTGCCTACTCATATGCGATCTCATAGTGAAATGCAGATTCAATCAAAAAAATATCCATACTCAAATGTAAAAATGGCATTCGCCAATAAAAATTAATAATATACTAATTTAATTTATTAATAAAAAAATACACCAAGAAAATAAGCAAGCAAGCAAACATTGTGAAATAAATATAAATCGGTATGCACTCCACACTGTGACCAACAGGCAATTGATGTACTATAGATCGTCGCAACCTGCGTATGCAGTTGGGGATACAATAGCAACTTTTATCTCTTCGTATTCTTAGTTGCTGTCATTAGCGCTATCTTCACATCCGATTACTTTGTGCAACTTTTTTACATATCTCGGCGTCGGCAAAGTACCTATCTATCTGTCTATTAGCGTCAACTGCTGTCAATCGTTAACGTCGTAGTTTTAAAAT
>JARFOC010000112.1:1103707-1132835 GCA_031763485.1 Osmoderma eremita
TTGTTATTAAATGATCAATTAGATATTAATAATTCACCACTCTTAAATTTGTTTACTTAGATTTAATTACTTATTGAAGTTAATGAAAAGCTTCAGTGAAAATTACAAATGAAAAATTACAAGTGAAAATGTAAAAAAACAATGAATTCAAAAGGAATTTAACTTATTTCCGTGAATTTTGCTGAGACTATGGAAATTCAGGTACGGAAATATGTTAATTGCGTTGACGTACGTTCGTGTAGATAGGTGAATTTATTTACTTCAAATCTATTAACTTGATCAACTTTGAAATTAATTTTGGAAGGGGGTAATTTTCAATATTAAATTGCAATTAATTTTTCTGTAAGGTTTGAGACTAAAAGTGTTACTACATTACATTTACAATGCATTATTTTGTGCACGATTACAACACGATTGAAATGATACTATTGCAAAATATACAGTTTGAATCATTATTACACACACAGTCAGATTACTAATACTAATACAGCTTTTGTTTCAAACAAAGGCAAGACAAACATTACAATGCAGATAGGATATTCTGGAAATGTAAGCAATAAAAATATATAATTTTTTATTTGAAACTACACTGCTTATATTGAAAATGTAGGCTTCGCTAGGTTTTCTTTTAAAAGTTGTATATTCGAAAGAAAATGCGTTTTATTAATAAAAAAAATAGTTTTTTAATAGAACAATACAGTGAACACTTAAAGCTTAAAACTTAAATTAACATTCTAATCATCTAACACGTAAGGGAATATAATTACGGATATTTACCGATACGGTACAAGTGCCCTGCTATGGTAACAGCAAAATATAAAATAATAGGAAATGGTGGCTTGATATAGTATAACCAAAATAAAAATACCCTTACCGCTTTAATGAGTGAAGAACTCTAGATACGTATTTCGGCAACTATGTTGCCATCCTCAGTAGAATCTACAAAGAAAAATAATGTTAGACCTAGTTCCCTGAAAGATATGCATTGCACCAAAACACCACTTGAATAACACTGATGTTCTGGTGCTCTGGTGCAGTGCATATCTTCCAGAGTACTACGTCCACCATTTTTTTGTGGATTCTACTGAGAATGGAAACTTAATTGCCCAAATACGAATCTAGAGTTCTTCACTCATTAAGGTGGTAAGTGAATTTTTTATTTTAGTTTTACTAACAACAAAATAGAGAGCAAAAATGTGCAATGTAGTGCCTTTTACGGACTAGTTCATTCTCGGTTTTGGAACTAGATCGGCACCGTACATTTTAACTGCGTGACGTGTTGCTGCAGCGCCATCGGTACCTTTCAAGAAACGATTCTGGTCAAATGCACTTGCAGGAAAACGGACACATATATCTACTTGTTAATATATATATTCGCAATATAAATCTTCTTGTTGGTTTATAAATGCGGCAGTCTAAAGTCAATAAGATTAACAAGCTTGGAAAGCAAAGAACGGTAATGGTTTTTTGTTTCAATACTACGCAGCGATCAGGCCCATCTTTATGCATGGGCACACTGGGCTCTAGCCCCGAGCCCCGCGATCAATTGGGCCCGCTAATCTTAGCGATAGCGATGGAATCGATGATAAATTTTTCAATCACTATACATCTTCTCATATCTTCTGGCCGATACAGGCGTCAATCACTATACAAGATTCGATTACTATTACAAGGTTTATAAGTTGGTTGCTGGTTTACTTACCATACCAAAGTATTCGAAATTATTCGCTTGGCCCAAGTAACTTGTTTACTGTTAGGATATTGCTCAAGATATCGCACAGCTACAAGAAACTAGGAACGAAGCTATCAGTCTATCCAAATAAAGACGGAAAAACTAGAATTTATTATTTTGTCAAAAATGTGGAATACCATATTGGAAAGGGTAGACAAACCTAGTATAAATCTTCAAGAAGAAACTTTAATAATGGACGTTGCAGTTAATTTGTTAACTTTTATTGATAATGTCAGAAATAATTTTAACGAATACGAATTGGCCGCTGAAAAGAAAAATCCAGAAGCTGACTACAAGGACCGGTCTCAAAAAATAAGATGGTTTGATGGTTCTGCGCCGTCTGTACAATTCACTGGCAAAGAAAAATTCAAAATTGAAACTTTTTTCATGGAACGAATTCATACAGCAAAATGAGTCAACGCTTCAGTTTCTTATCTCGTATAAAAACTTTGAATTTCAAAGAGTTGGAATACGGTTCTAACGAATTTTCTAAAATCTATTACAAGGACATTAGCGCAATAGAGTTAGAGATGGAATGTATGCACCTAAGAGAATATTTGAGAGATGTCCGAAATAGTGATAGTGAAGAGGCCATGAGTATTTCAGAACTGTATAATCTTTTAAAAGAAAGTAGTATCGAAGACGCTTTTCCGTATATTGAAATAGCTATTAGCATATTTTTATGCATGATGGTCACTAACTGTATGGGGAGCACGCTTCTTCTGAAAACTGAAAAGGATCAAAAGTGAATTGAGAAGTACAACTCCTCAAGAAAGATTGAACAGTTTGACACTGATATCCATTGAAAAGCGAGTTGTTTAAAGAAATAGACTTTGAAGATGTCATTCGTGAATTTGCGACTCAAAAGTCTAGGAAAGTACTTCTTGTATCGGTATAGATTTTTAAAGTCGGTATGTTTGCATTTGTTTGTAAATTTTCAAAAATAAATTATACATTAATGTTGTTGGTTCCTGTTAATATCGATTCTAAATTTTCTTTCGAAAGGGCCCTATGCATCCCAGTGCCCAGGGCCCCCACCTGGCTTAAGACGACCCTGGCAGCGACTGGCGACTGTGGAATTTAAGTGCGGCTTAGTTCTTTTGTACCGACTCCGATCGGACCGACATATCTCGTGAATGTTACTGTGTTGATGTTAATGTTTACTGCTTTATACGCAGAAATTTTTTTCTGCTACCTTCTGACCAAAGCAACAAAACTTATAATGGGTATAAGAACTATTTGTGCTATTTTGTAATGCCTGATTTAAATGTTTAATATTAACTTTGGTTTCATATTCCTACAAATAAAATTCGAAATTACCATGGGCCCATAGTATCAAATCATATATGCAAATCATATGTGATAGGGTTATATCTACAAAAAAAAAAACAGTTTGCGGGCGTAATATAATAAAAAACGAATGCTTACCCAAATGAACTTATGATGCAATGTACTTTCACCCACAATAATTACATATAGAATACGATCACAAAAATGTACTTTTGTCTGTCTACAAAAATACAACATTTTTCACTAGCAGGTCAAAGCATATCAGCAGACAATCTTAGGTTAGTGTCCTTAATCTTGGAGAATTGGATAGGTATGAGAATATCTATATTCATAAGATTTAGAGAAAAGTTATAAATTCTGATAAGGTATCCATCCCTTGGTTGTCGGAATATGTACCTAGAGTCACTCATTAAGGGGGTAAGTATGAATCCGTGCCTTCACTGAATAAAATCCTAGTAACGTCATCAATATCTTTTCGATTTAGGATGCCCCCTTTTTATACTATAGATTTAAAGGATACTATAAAATGTATACGAACAAAAATATGCAAAAAGAGGAGAATGTAATAATAATAAATCGAAGTAAATATACCTATATCAAAGAATAAAAATATTTATTAATTGAATAAAAACATCTGGATTGCCAAGTTTTTATTATTTTTCTAAATTTATTTAGATCCTTTAAATTCCTTCCAATTATTAGGAAGATTGTTGTGCGTAATTCGTTTACTTTGTCTCGAAGTCCTGTTACCTTTTTACCACATTAGCTTCCAAATTCGTTAGGGTTTCATAAATTGTGTCCTTTGTCGTCATTAGTTACTAATTGTAAGTACACAAACATATTTGATTTGAGATTTTCTAATTATTAAATTTGAAAATTTAACAATGATTGTTAAACTGAAAAAAAATTGATATATTATTTCTAATACTGTATTAATCGAAAGCACTTTCATATTACGATACTTGCATAAAAGTAGAGTTTATTTTTGATAAATGTATTTGATAAATTTTTAATTTCTTTTTATAGAATTTGTAGTTAAGGAAAAATATATTGTTTATGTTTGATTTCAATTGGTTTAATTGATCAATATGAATATTTTTGTAGATGTTACATGTTTTTAGCACACAGCACATTTTATATGATAATATGTGCGATATAAGATAATATTTCGTTTCTCTTTGTTGCCACTTTGAAAGCGAAACCACTATTTCATTAATTTAACATTTAATACAACTAACTTCTCATAATTTAAGTAAGAATAGCAGTGAAATAAATAGAAAGACTAGCATAGAATAAAATGGAGAAAAGTATTTCCCGATTTTCTCACTTCTAGAGGTGGGTATTTTCTTTCAAATCAAAAAGCGCCTATAGGAATCTGTTTAATGGATTGCATTAATTTATTCTTATAAGATTAAGATAAGATAAGATAGCCGCAAGGAAAAGCTGCTTCTTATACAAACTTTCTTTGGGATACCTGTATATCCCGCAGCGGTAAGTAAGGGCTATGGACTTGTAGATGGCGCCACAGACAAGTCATCAGACGATTATTTCAGTACCTACCTGCCAGATGTCAGCATCAGGCTTATTTTTTATGAAGGGCTAGATGGTTGATTTATTTTTTACGTAAATGAGAATGTATAAACAATATATTTGGTTATATGTATTACATATGTATATAGTACTATGGTATTGTAAAAAATACTTATATAAATCGGAATCTGTGTGTAATAATTCGCGTGCATCCACAAAATAATTCGGGGAATGTACATATGTAGGAATTGTTTGTTTTTCTGTGATTTGTTTGCGGTTAAAGACTTGCGTGTACCTACCAGAAACGACGATTTCATACAAAATCAGAGTATTTCATCGAGGAAATTACTGCCTCTATAAATCAAATCGAACGTGCATTGCTGCAAGGTAAGTGTTTTTGATCTTACTAAAGTAAATGATCATCATCAAGGGCGTTCAATAACTTTTTTTCTTAAAAGAAGACTTGTTTTCTTTGTACCCGTAAATTACACCTAACGGCTATCAAAATTTATTATTTTATGTACATAAGCGGAGGAGATCGGCGTGTTTGTACGCGACTTTAATGAGGGAACGTTGTCAAAATGTAATCCAATTCGCTCTTCCGTTATAATGGGGGTACGCTTGTACATACACATCCCACATAACGTCATACATTAATTTTCTATCTTGCAGTGATTCTCGTTTGATGCTCGTGGCTTGGCATCAGACATCAGTGATGTTTACAGTGGGATAAAAGGAGGCTATTAGGGGTTCCGATTCCCGTGGAGAGTGTAAACAGAGCGCCTTGTCAACCACGCGAAAAGCTAAAAGCTTAAAAGTGAAGTGTTTACTCATTGTTAAAAGTCGTCCGAGATAATTTTCGGTTTTAATTGCGTGAATATAACGTAAGATCATCAATTTTCGCGTCAATATTGAGTGACTAAAGTTGAAGGAGCATGTGACACATCGATTGTTATTACTAATACAAGAACGATAAACAAAGACGATTTCAATATTCCATTAATTACTTATGTAAAACTACTTTTAGGAGTTTAACTACTTATTTAAATAGAAGACCATAAATTATTAATATTGAAAAATGAAATAAACCAATTGGCATATATATTTGCTATAAGACGTCGCAGTGGAAAATCTCAAAAAAAAATACATCAGTAACTTACTCTATTATAGTTTCTATTTCTTTGCTTATATTTCTTTTTTGATGACAGTATCATTGTTGACAATTTACTTTACTTCCACACTGCATAATATGAAATGCTGTATTCGATGGTGCAACTACACTGGATTTACTTTTTTAACCGAAAATTCACCGATAGATGAAATGAAAAATTTCTGTGAATCTTTAGATTTAAGACAATATAATAAAATTGGTAATTGTGATGATCGTTTCTTGGATTTAGTACTTATTTTAGCTCTGAACTAATATTTGAACATGATATTCTTCCTTTTGTACCTCCTGATAAAATTGTTTAAAAACTAAAGACTTACAGACGTAAATGGCAGCACACTCATTCTCAATATTATCATGATCAATTCAATAGATTAAGGCTACTATGTAAGAATGATATCTTGAGTGCGTATGAGAATTACTTAAGGAGAGTTCAGGAATCTATGATTACCGATCCACGTCAGTTGTTCCAATATATACAATCGAAGAAGGGCTGCACTAGAATTCCGACAACTATTAGCATTAATGATGCGGATGTGAGCGACCCGTAGAGGATAGTTGAAGCTTTCGTTGCCACCTTTCGAAGTAGGCACACTTTAAATACTAATTCTCATCATCAAACTGTTACTACATCCAACAACATTTGTTTTTCCATTGCACCTATGACGGAGGAAGAAGTAATTCAGGTACCTAGCATTCTAATTCGTGACGCGAGATATGTGCTAACTAAACCTATTACAGTAATTATTAACCTGTCTATAGCCACATCAGCATTTCCTAATCTATGGAAAAGAGCTCGAATGATACCTGTTTATAAAAAAAGGAAGTGGCAACATCTTAAAAAACTACAGGCCTGTTTCAATACTATCCAACTTTACAAAAGTGTACGAGTATATTATTTGCGGTAATATTTTTGACAATGTCGGGGCATGGATCTCTCCACGTCAACATGGTTTTATGCCTGGACGTTCTACTGTGATTAACTTGACAGTCATTACGCATTATATTGGTGAAACTCTCCATAGTCGCAGTCAAGTTGATGTAATATATCCGGACTTCTCCAGCGCTTTTTATAGATTTGATCATGATATACTTCTAAGAAAGTTAGTCTTATTTAACAGATCGATTGAATTATGTATTCTTTAATAGTTTTCGCTCTTCCGAGTTTTGTTCTACGTCGGGTGTTCTTCAAGGTTCCTGCCTTGGGCCACTTTTGTTCATAATAAATGATTTGTTAGAAAATCTTACAAGTAGGGCATTAGCTTATGTAGAAGATTGATTCACTTGTTGCCAGCTAGGAGGGTGTATAGATGATTCAGTCAAACATTGACATAGTTACTGATTAATGAGATACTTGATTGTACAGATCTCACCTGGTTAACCTTCATGTTCCTCGCAATTCATCTCGTTATTCCTGTACTTTCTCCTTACTTACTCCTAAAACCAATCTTTTAATCAGTTCACCCATTTTTAATATATGTAAACTGGCAAATCACAGTTATTATGATATTTTCTTTGATGCCACGTAGTAGTGTATATTGTTTAAGAAATTTTATGTCCTTTATATGTTCATGTTTACTTGCGGAGTAATTAGACACCTGCGACGTATATGTGTATTGTATTCTTTATATGTCCTATAATTGGTTATCTGTTGGACAATAAACGTATATTATTATTATTATTATGACGTCATAAATCGATGGCTGAGAGATTTATAGTTAAAATTATGCTGGACAAATAAAACAGTTGATTATTTCCTCTTTCATCAGACATAGGTATTATTCATCAATTTACTTGGACAATACAGTTGGATAGATATTTATTCGTCGCTAAACCCAAATATGTTGTTTGGTAAAGTTGAGTAATAATAATACAATTTGAAGAAATAATCAGTTACAATTGAAAGCACATTAAGAAATTAATTGAATTACAATATATGTATGTTCACAACAAAGGAAAACAATTTGAAACTTGAAGTTGACAAAGTGGTCAATAGAATAAAATGACTGTTCCAACAACACCGTTTTTAGTTTAGGGCAAAATATATTTAAATTTGAATTGATTATTATGGAATGAGGATTTATAAAATTATATACAAGTTTTGCGAAGAGTGGTGTCCGTTTTTGGAATATTAATATTATTGCAACTGCAAGTACTTTCCGATTATATGAATAGACGTCTAATCGATATGAAGACAGGCATAGCTGTCTTTGTGTCTGAACGGCTGTCAATACTATAAATACACTCTTGTCACGGTTTTATCAAAAATTATTAAATAGGCACGGGCTATTACTCGAGATCTACAAATAAATTATGATGATTGTGATGGCTGACGCTGACGCATGCTATTTACATATCACTGACGTCATAATCGTGTGAGAAAGTGTTTGTGGTCACGTGATTTTCATTTAAATTTATGCGTAATTTAACTAGTATTTAGAAAGCATGAGATAGTAAAAATAAAAATAAATATACCCTTACCACCTTGATGAGTGAAGAACTCCTGATACGTATCTCGACAACTAAGTTGCAATCCCGTGCAGATTCTTTGAAGGAAAATAATGTTAGACGCAGCACTCTGGGAGATATACACCACACAGAGCATCACTTGAATAACACTAACTTGCCGCTTGTAATCTATGTGAATATATACTATCCAATCGTTCGGGATCATTAAGTATACTTCGCTTGCCCTGTTAGATAGTTGACATATTATTATTAAATAGATTGTTGCCATTCACTGAGCGTAATATGGTTAATGTACCGGAACGATTGAGTGGTATATGTAGACAGATTATAAGCGAGAAATTAGCGTTATTCAAGTGGTGTTCTGTGTGGCGCAGATATCGCTCAGTGCTGCGTCTAACATTATGTTCCTCCAGAGATTCTGCTGAGGATGGCAACTTAGTGGCCGAAATACGTATCTGGAGTTCTTCACTCATCAAGGTGGTAAGGATATTTTTATTTTTATTATCTTAAGCCACCGTATCCTCTTCTTTAAAGCAAGAGATAGAACATATTGGAAGGATATACAGTAGAAGGCGCTTAATAGAATGGCATCGGGACTTGCCAAATATGATAACAATAGCTGACTGATAACAATATCCGACAGATATATTGTCCAAGCGTTTGTTTATGTATAGTATACAGCATCTTTGTTTTTTTTTAATTTGGGTCAACTTAAAGTTTTTAATAGTAATAATTAACCAAGCATAATAAAATGACAGCATAATATTTATTTAAACCATTATTTACAGGAAGAATGAACAAAATAAAGTACATACAGAAAACATAATTGCTAATAAATCCACCCATTGTCAATTGATGTCTGCCTTGATTTGAGTATATCATTAACAAAAGATTTGTACTTATAATGCAGAGCAAAATCAGTGTGTAGTGCTTGCACTACACACTGCATCGCAGTACTTCTAATGCTTGTCTCATTTCTAGATTTGTTGGAATTTATGACGGATCCAATTCAATTTCGTGTTCGTTAGCAGCATCAGTTTCTGCTTGGCAACTCATTATTGGTGTACAAATATCCTCTGAAGTGAGTGGTTCAGAAACATTAACATTAGTATCAATGGCCATCCAATTTTCAAAATCTTGACCGATATTAGTCGTAGATAAACTTTCAGATTCTAATGCTGGTTCGTTATCGATGAATTTCCCTTGTTTGAAGCAATTTATTATAGTGCTTGGCAATATCTGATGCCACGACATCGATAAGATATGCAGAGCATCAAGAAGACTTATTTTTTTCGAAATTTCATTGCCGCTTTGCATTGGCTCACTTTCACCCATTTATCGCATTGTTCTATTACACTTACCTTTTTTTTAAGCCTTAAATACCTTTGCTTTCCAGATATCGACATTTTTTTAAATAGAAATGGGAGATCTTATTGTTAAAAATAAACCAAAGAGGGTTCCAAGAGAATTTTTTATGCCTATAGATAGTGTAATTTAGACTTTATAAAAGAAAGATCCATGTTGTTTTTACAGTATCGAGAAAAAGACCAATAACATAAATCGATGCTTTGATTATAATAACAGATTATTTTTCTGTTAGTTACTATATAAACGATCGGGACTTCGTATAATTGATAATATTAGCCAATTGATAACATTATCCGTGATCACATTAACCGGATTCTTCTGTATATATTCAATAACTAAGAAATCTTTTCCGATTACTTCCAAATTCTGGATGTTCTAGTAATAAATTTAAACACAAGCATTTGGCAAAAGGAAATTGTTAATGTATATCGTTACAGCGATTATATCTTTTGGTAAGATAAGGAAGGTTACTATATCATGCGGTTCCATTAAAGTTATGTCCATCAATTGTTGTTATACAATTTCCAAAAATTAGATCTATTGCCTTTGTTAAATATTTGCTTGCAGTTCTGTTTCTAAGTTTGAATAAAAATCGATTTTGTTATTCATGGGCTACGTTTATCCAATACTGAAGAATCAGACTACTCTGTAATATGTGTAGGTGTGAACTACCAGTTAAAGAAGCTAATGTTCTACGTTTTCGTTCAAAAGCAATACATTAAGATTGTTGAGTGATAAAGTGTGTAAGGAAAATAACAATTTAATTTAACCCTTTGATTTATTGATCCATTTTTACATATCATGTGCATAAATATAAATAATGTGCGTTCACGTTCTATAAACATCCTGTTTACAGCCGAAATTATGGAGGTATATACACTATATTACACTAGAATTTATTATTATTATCATATCATTATTTAAAATAATAAATGAATGTATACTAAAATGTATTTATAAAACAATAGAAGTGTGATATTGCTTGTGTTGTTAACTCATTCCTCTTTTATTTATCTTTACCTAAGAAATGCACAGAAAAGTCCCCAACTTCAATGTTGTTCTCTTTGACTGTCGGCATTTAATTCTTCGTCATGCGTGATACCGCTCACCAAAGCCGGATGGTAGTAATTGAAATAAGGAAACAGTTGCATGGAACTATTATATTGTTGACATAAATTCAACATGGACTCATGAAAAGATTTCGCCGTGTATTTCTGCGTCAGATTCTTATTGAATTGATCGTACACGAAGTAATCGGTTTTATTTTCGGGATAGAATCCGTGTTTCTGATACAGCAACGGCATGTCGTCCTTCACAAGTACCTTCACGGCCACCTTCCGAGCGTTTTGATTGAGCAGCGACGATTCCTGCATCTGCATCTGTTTCCTTTTGGTCTTGTAGCGGCGGTTCTGGTACCAGATCTTCACTTGCGTCTCGGTCAACTTGAGGGCTTGCGCTAGGTCCGCCCTTTCGGGTCCGCTGAGGTACCTCTGCTGGCTGAAGCGGCGCTCCAATTCGAACACCTGCGCGTGTGTGAATGCCGCTCTGGAGCGTTTCTTGCGCCCGGATTGGCTAGCATCGCGGTCGCCGGTGTCTTCAGATTGGCCGAGGTGCTGGTAATCCGGTGTCGCGTAACCAGAAAAACCCGGAGTCGTCTCTGAGGAGAAGGAGAAAATGTTAGGTATCAATTTATGGTTTTGGAGCACTATTGTGCTCATCTACCGGGTGATCAATTCAAGTCGTAATTAGAGTAGGCTTAATTGGTAACATATTTTTATAACTGTCAATGTAATGTCACATCAAATTATAATAACTGTCACATTTGTAAGAGTTTAAAATGTTCAATTTAGAACACAAACCTTTTCTCACTGAGTTATTTAAAAAAAAAACATTCGTTTCTTTGAAATTAGTTATTTCATTATTAAGACATTCATCAAAATCATGCACTTTTGACAAAGCATTTTAAGGCAACATAACCTAAAATTATTATTTGTCAGTTTGTGATACAGTGACATTACTAATCATGCAGTGTGGTAAACTTTGTGCAAAATTCAAAGCCTACTCTAATTATAAATTCGATTGATCGCACGCTATTATAATAATTAGTACGTTAACTGATAGTTTCTACTCAGAAATTTAGTTGCTAAAATACGTATTTATACTTTGTTCACCCAACAGATGGAGTGATCACGTGATGACCATGCATCTTGCACGTGCAAAGCCGGATTTTCACTGGAAAACAGAAAAAATAGTTATTTCCATCCAGCTATGACTGTTTGTAACCGATTTCGGAAACATATTCGTCTTTATAATGAACAGTAAACTTGCATTTTACGTTTTGCTGTCTATTGCAATCTGATTTTTATTTTTATTTGGGGCAAATAAATAATAAAGTTTAAGATGGCGTAGGTGGAAAATTAAAATATGCAAGTGTGATCGGCAAAATATAATTCTTCTTAGTAAGACGGTGTTTAATATGTTATTAATATAGGACATGTGGCGTAACAAAAATAAATCACAGGTTTTATTTTATTTAAAAGATGTTCTGCTTATGCTTTTGTGTTTATGCTTATGGAAAAACTAGTTAAATTATCTGATTAGCCACATTTAAAATTCCAACACTACAAAAAAAAACAACTCCAAAAAGCGTGCTCAACGTTCTATATATTGTATATTTATTATAAATACAAAGTATATTGACACTGTTTATAAAATCAAATTAAAAAAGAATTCACTTTTATATCATATTCATATCACTCACTATTGAAATCACTGGTAGAAGAGTGTGAATCGCCTAAATGTATCACAAAATATTCTTGTACATTTTCAACAATTATGTTCAACATCCACATTTCTGCCGTAATTTTATTAACATGATTTGTTGCATTAACCCAGTATACGAAAGCAATAGCTCCCGTACCTCCTTTAATTTAAAAGTTGTGTTGTGTCTTGGTATATCGCCTTTGACTTGAGCCCATATTAATTCAATGGGGTTCACCTCACAATGGTACAGAGGTAGTCTTAAAACTATTTTGTTTTACGTTTTTGCAAGTTCATCAATTATGTACTTGTCATATCTTTCTTTGTTTTGTTTTACAAAAAAAAATAGTTCTGGCTTGACCATGCCAGCGTCATATTGAATGCAATTTTTTTTTCAAGTCAAGATGGTATATCTGCTTTCTTCGTAGTAGTGGATGGCATTTTTTCAACTTTCCGGGAGGGTTAGGGTGCATTATTTAGCACAATAACACACCCATCTTTCAATGTAGGCAGTACTTTTTGAAACCTATTTTCACCCTTATTTAAACAGTCTATAGCAATCATTCGAATAATCGATTCTAGAATTTTAAAGAACGATCACTAGATTATTTAGCATTCCAATGATGAATACCGATCATTTACCTGTGATATCGAGAATATTTACCCGTTTGTTTACATTCTATTTATTTGATTTATAAACATAATAAACGGCCGATTTAAAATGATTGCTATTCCCGCATTAGTAGAAATATATTCATGTGCGGCTTTTCTCAGTTTTTTTTTAATCTGCCTCAGTGGTGACACGAAAGAGAATCAATCAATAACACGACCCACTAATTATGAAAAAAGAAATATATCCCCCGAACTCTAATTTTGCAAATTGATCGTTCAAAATTTGCTATTTAAATGACCAACAAATTTATTCTATAGAATTTTGTTGCAAAATGAGCTCGCCGATTGTGAACATTTAAATAATTTATGCACATCCGAATTATTTATACCAACGCTGCAATCGATTCAATGACATTTCTAATACGTGAGTAATTTAAGTTGAGTACTCGATCATTCTCGATTATAACAATAATTGAACAGATGATAATTTTTCGCATGAGTTATCCTACTGTCTTTATACAAGAGAAAAAGAAAACTTGATACTGGAAGACTTTACTTTGTGATAATCCATATTAAATTAAAAACGAAACGATTTGTTTTATCACTTTATTCACTATCTAATAGTGACTACAAGTTATGTCATATTCAAACTGTACAAGTTACAGGCTCATATACTGAACAAGAGTGAAAATTACTACTTAAATTTGCAATATATTTGATTAAAAATTAATGAAACATAATTACAAAATCTCAAAACATTGGGACATTAGATAACTGTAATTTTTTGTACTTATAAAATTTATGGAATGTCCAAATAAACAAGTGTTGAAAGGTACATAAACGTATGTGGCAGGTTTAAACCTAGCCTTTTTTAAAGCTCTTTCCTGTGAAAATCACAAATTTTCAAGTAATCAAGACAATATGTTGACGTGACTTGAAAGCTTTTAGAAAATGTAAGTTCGAACTTAGATATTTTTTTTAGGGACTGTAAGGGAACCTCTAAATAGATAAATCAAACAGTAACAATATAAGTTCGAGCGGTTTTTGACGGTAAAATATATTTATATATTAAGAAACAATAATACACTATTATTCATTAGTATTAATTACCATTACACTTAATGCCAATGTGACACCAATTGTTGTATGCCGGTATTGTAGAACTCTATGGATTTTGAATGAAAAAATTGAGGGACTGCATTTATTACATCAAGTCAAGTTTTGTACTGTCTATGCTTCATACAGTTGTCCAGAGACAAAAAAAGTTGGTAATCACTTAGTGAAATGTCAGGAGACTACGCAGGGTGTGGTAACGTTTTCCAGCTAAGTTCAGAATTTTTTTTCCCGGTCACTCTTGCGGTATGCAGACTGGCGTTATCTTGTAAAAAAACACTTTCTTTCGATTGATCAAAGAAGACTGTTTTTGGATGAGTGCTACTTGTATTCGCTGAAACTGTTGAAAATAGAAGTTAGCTGTGATGGTTTTTTTAAAAACTCATAATAGACAATTCCTTTTGTTGTCCACCAAACACACAATAAAATCTTATTTGGGCGCAAGGAAGCTTTGAGAGTGTGCGATACCGAATCAATAGGCGATAACCAATGATACAAATGCTCAGAGTTGGAGTACAATATACACCTTTCGTCCCAAGTTAACCGACCAAGTATTGGTTCATTATAGTTGGGTGAAATGTTTGCCGAACGAATGGTAAGGTGAATTGATTTATCACTTCACAATTGATGTGGAACCCATTTGCTTAACGCCCACCTCTTTCGTAGCTGATGAAGGTGCAAACGAATGGTTTCGTCACTCACATTGAACCTTTCTGCAAGCTCTAGGCACGTTCTACTGGAATTTCTCTCCACAACCTGTTGAATATCCTCGTTGGTAATGATCGTCGGTTTCCCAGAGCGTGCTTCATCATTCAAGCTCTCTCTCCCGAGGAAATTTCTTTTGAACCGCTTCTGTGCTGTTCGATCACTTACGGCACCATCTCCGAATGCAGTTCATATTTTTCCCGCCACCACAGCAGCTTTGGTACCAAGTTTGTACTCATTGAGTAAACAACCTTGAATTAAAATTTTATTGGTTACCATTTTCAATTATTAAATCTAGGAATTAAACAAAAAGACACAAAAAGTGTATGTATCTGATAAAAGAAGGACTCATACTAAAGTTGACAGAAAACGAACAAGTGCTACCCATTAACAACAAAATATTCATAGCACTCCACTTTATACAAAAACTCCATGAACTTATTTGGTTACATGATAGTTTCCATAGTTCAGTTTTTAATTTAATAGAGTATCCGAAAGCGATAGTGTTTTTTTACAAACAAGAATTTTAATGAAAGACCTTGTGTGTCACATAGATTATTTGGAATTGCATCTTGCAACACTACTTAAAACTTTTTCTTTAGACCTGTAAGGACAATTAGAACCACATTTTTGTAAAATCATGGCTCGATGGAATTGGCAGCAGGTTTGTGATCTGCATATTCAAGCGCTTTAGAAAAAAGTATCTTCCAATCCGGAATTTTGATTGGGTTCTCTTATATTGTGTAAATCACTGTCGTAGGGAATAGATCACCATTCTATTATGAAATGTAACTATAATGTACAGTAGTGTGCAGAATCATAACAGTGACAACAAGAGCAGTGATAATATTGGAATAACATTAGTACGTTTAGTCAAAAATATATAATATTTAGGATGTCTGGCCTCTTATTACTATACTTGACGCGGTGAATATATACAGCAGCAACGCCGCATTGACGTCAAAATTAAATAACCTAACTCGCAATGTATAATAAACAAGGCCGTCTTAAGCCAAGTGCGGGCCCTGGGCATTGGGATACATGGGGCATTTTCGAGAGAAATTTAGAATCGATACTAACAGGAGCGAACAACATTAGCGCCGGTATAACTTATTTTTGAAAATTTACGAACAGATGCAAACAAACTTATTCTAGTAAAGATAGCAAGGACTGTGGGGCAGCACAATAAACACACTGTTCAGATTAGGAGTAATCCGAACAGTGTGTTTATTATACTTAATCTATACCGATGCAAGAGGTACTTTCCCAGACTTTTGAGTGGCAAAATCACGAATGACATCTTCAAAGTCTATTTCTTTAAGCACCTAGCTTTCAGTGGACATCAGCGAAAAACTGTTAATTTTTTTCTGAAAAATTTTAATTCTCAATTCACTTTTGATACTTTTTAGTTTGGATAATGATCGTTCTCCACTAGAGTTAGTGACCATTCGTAGTGACAATGCATAACCTTCAATATTATTTTCTTTTAAAAGATGATATCATTCTGAAATACTCATAGCCTCTTCACTCTCTCTATTTCGGACATCTTTAAAAGATTCTGTTAGGTGCATTCCATCTCTATCTTTTTTGCGCTAATGTCACTGTCACTGATTTTTAGCAAATTCGTCACAGCCAGAAACAATTGATCCTTAATTAACGGTCTATAGTTGGTCAAGCAAAGAATTTATCATATCTTAACAGTAAACAAATTAGTTGGGCTAAGCGAATAATTTCGAATACCCTGGTATGTTAAATAAACAAAATAAGTTTTCACAGATTAGCTAACACTAAGCCAGCAACCAACTTGTAAATCTTGTAATAGTAATCGAATCTTGTATAGTGATTGACGCCTGTAAAGGCGAAAAGATGTGAGAAGAATATAGTTATTGAAAAATTTGCCACAAATTCCGCTGCTGTCGCTAAGGTTTGGGGACCCCATTGATCTCGGGGCCCTATGCGTAAAGATGGGGCTGATAGTGAACTTTGTAAACCTAAGCTATTATTCGACATTTGTAGTGAATACCTAACCTTGAATATAAGGGATTTGTGGAAAATATTCGCTCGTATAATGCATAAATATGCATAATTTACTATATGAGATGAGATCAAGTATTAGGAACAAAATAACGACAAATAACTGGATTACCCTAATATAAGCGAGTCCGCGGAACGACCCAATGATTAATGTTATTTGACACAACGGTACCCATTGCTACTGCATCTACTCGCCGCTTTAAGTATAGGATTGACAGAGAACAACAATTTTTCGAAGCAATTGCTGCAATTCCCATATTAATGTTTAGCGCGACATTATTTGCGTGTTCATAATAATAGCAATGAATTTTGAGAACGCAGCCCTGGGAACAAAATTAAATCAACTGGTGGTGAATACAGTATCAAACGGTTAAATAATAACAATAGGGTATGCCATTATACAGAAAGGTAGTTACTTCGAATATTTTTGTAACATTACATGACCGGAATGGACGCCTGCAACCCATTGTACTTCCACTCAGCGAGACGTAATCAAGTTGTGAAGCAAGGGCGCAAGCTATAAGTTTATACAACATTTGTTAGAATGTTCTGATTTGAAGGTTATAAGGAATGCTATTACAAGAAAAAAGTAGAATCGCATGGTAGAGAACGAGAAACTATAAAAGAAATTGATAGGAAAATCGTAGAGTAAGTTGAAAGAATCTCGTTTATAACTCCTACCGACATTTTGAGGGGAATTGCAATTAATATTAGTGCCTCCCTGGCTGGTGCAAAACGTCACTATAAAAGACTTCTCCTTACTGGTTCACATCGACGGAATCGTCTTTCATTCACCATGTAACACCAGAATTGGTCTGCATCCAAATGGCAGAACACCTTTCAGAGCGACGAATCAAAAGTCTAATTATACTACAATACTATGGCAGGAAATTTTTCGCACAGTTTACTACAAAGACAATAAAAAATGGCGGTTCCACTGTGATGGTTGGGGGTGTTTTTCGTGATATGATGTTGGGCGAATTTTTAAAGTTTACGGAATAATGAACGTTGATAAGAATAGAAATATACTAAAAGAAATCATATTGCCCTATGCTGAAGAATCTCGCATGCGTCTGCATGCATGACAACGACCCAAAGCACATGGTATGAGAGGTAAACGATTGGCTACAAGAGGAAAATGTTAATGTGATGCCAAAGACTTGGCATCGATCAAATCAAAAATTGTGCATTGATGTCAAGAAAGTTGTGGGTGACGCAAAGCCACCAAGTATTAAAGAAGTTTCGACTGTTATTGGAAATGGCTGTAGTGAAATAACTCTCGTGAGATGTCAAAACCTGGTTGATTTAGTGCCACACAGAATCGAAGCCATGTAAAAAAAGTGTTATACGACAAAATATCAGGTTTAGTTATTTGCTTTTAGAGAATTATTTTCCACATTGTTTTTTTTTCATTTTGGTTGTTTATAACATATTTATCAAGAGTATATTGCTGTTTAATGGCTCAATGTTCTATGTTTGAATAGTAAAAATATATCAATATTCAATTTCTTTTTGAAGTTTATGGCATAACTGATATTACTTCGCACACCACTGTATGCACTTAAAATGATTTGGAAAAAAAGGATGTATTAAGAGTATTTCAAGTGATATTTCTTACACCCCAATTGTGGGACAGTTTCGCAGAAAAGTTTAATTTCCTTTTTACTTTCACGAATACTTCCACTGGGACTCTATTTATCTCTAATATATTCAATATTTTCTTCATTTTGACATTTGGTTTGTCATAAAACCTTGTTAAATGGACAAACTTAACAGTAACTTGCGATTTTTGCAAAATTATTTTGCATTTTTGGTGTGTTTTTTTGTAGTGTTGGCATTTTAAATGTGGCTAATCACATAATTTTTATTAATCATTTTTTCATAAGCATAAGCACATCGTTAATTAAAACATCTTCTAAATAAAATAAAATTCATGATTTCCCTTTGTTACGCCACAAGTACTTTTTTAATAACATATTAAACACCGTTTTACTAATAAAAATTATATTCTTTTGAGCTGATCACACTTCAATATTTTAATTTCCACCTACGCCATCTTATACATTATTAGTTATTCGCTCCACCTTAAAATAAAAATGAGATTGCTATGGACAGCAAAAGCATAAAATGAAAGTTTACTTTTCATTATAAAGACGAATATGTTTCCGAAATCGGTTACAAACAGTAATAGCTGGATGGAAATAACTATTTTTTCTGTTTTCCAGTGTAAATCCGGCTTTGCACGTGCACGATGCATGGTCATCACGTGATCACTCCATCTGTTCGGTGAACAAAGTATAGTCAAAAATATTGAACTCCTTTGAAGTCTCTTGCTATACTAATACGCTTCGTATTAGCGACATGTCGTCTGTAGAACAACGAGCAACGCTGATGGCCCGTAGTAATTTTCATTACAATGAACGCTGATGGTTACTGTTTTAACAATACCTGGCTATATCGCCACAATTGTGTTGCTGGCCAAAAGAGAGTTTTGGTTGCGAGCATAAATTGGGTTTACCGTCAGGAAGAGCCACGGAAAATGTTGGAAAGGCTCTTACCTCATTCATGAAGATCATCACTTTATTTCCCAACCCATATTCCATAACTTTGGAATTTGTTATCAACCCTATTCATTTTCATATTTGATGCTGTATTTAGAACATTATTTGATAATTATATAATTAAGACAGGTAAAAACGAATTCAATTAATTAAATTTCAAGTGACATATGTAAGCCATGCAAAATGCTAATCATCTAAACTTACATATTATTAACGTTACTGGCAATTTAACTTTTGTACTTTCTCTGCTCAACATGGTGGAGGAAATATCTTTTATGTTGAGCTAAGTATTACAATGCCGGTTTCATTTTTGAAAATCCTCCAATTTTCTTGTCTGGTGATCTGGCTGGTCTAACACTTTTTTCAACTGCAATTTCTATTGATAGTAACTTATTTACCGAAATACGTATGTAGAATTATTTACTCCAAATTAAGGTGAAGAGGGTATTTTTTGTTTGCTTCTACTTTCTTTGTGATTAAATTGGGAATATATACAGTGGTGGGCAAAAGTATGGAACCATGTAAACCGCGGATATTGAAATAAAATCCTACAAGTGAAAATTAACACTAAAGGACAATCATTTATTGTCAATTTCAAATATACAGGCTGTTCCAAAAAGTTGTCACGCGCTAAGGTAATATTTTTCTTAAATGGCACGCCCTATTTTTTTTATATTTATTTGGTTTAAGATTTCACATACAAGTGAAAATCCGAATTTTGCCTTTCCAAATTACTAAAATAATACGCGGCTTTAGATACTAATAAGTGTAATAGATTAAGCCGAAATTTTCACAAAATTCGAAACGCGTAAAATATATCTTTTTTGTTTTTATTGTGCAGTATAAAAATAGTCTATTTTTGACTAACAAAAAAATTATGAAACGTATTAACGTTCAAATGATATAAGATCTAGTGGTTTTTCGTTTTTATCCAATAGTCTTGCCAATACTTGTTTGTCGTTTATCAAACTGTCGGCTTTTATTTAAAAGTCAATAATGGTTATATTAGATGAGAGAGATATATTAATGATGACTGGATTTGTGTATACGACAAGAACTCATCAAGATGCTTGTAACCACAAATACCACAAATCCCAGTCGGCAACCAATTACACATTCTGTGGTTGGCAAAGCTTTAAATGGTGCAATTTACGAAGAAAAAAGCAAAATCTGCTACAAATGATGACAAAGCTGAAGATATGTCATATTTTTAGAAGAAAATTCTCACTCATCTACTAACGCGCTGGCACATAGTCATAGTATGAGAATTCTTAAGGAAGAAAAATACCATCCCTATAAAATTCACCTCGTTCAAGAACAACAATTTATAAATAGTCTGGTATTTTGGGATGAGGCAACTATTCACAAACACAACTATTGGGCACAAATTAATCCTCATTTTAAGTTTGGGCAGGTATTTTTAGAAATAGAATTGTAGGGCCGTTTCTTTATAGGAGCAACTCTAACTGGTTAAAAACATTAGAACTTTTAAACAACCAGATAATTCTTGTGTTGGAGGATAATGGCCAACTTCCACAAAATATCTGGTTTCGGTAGAATAGAGGGCGCCACCGCACAATTCACGTATTGTTCCAGATCGATTAGATCAAACTTTTGCTCCCAGATGGTACGAAAGGAGGGGTGAAATTGAATGGCCTGCGTTCTCTCGAGCTTACTCCAATGGAAGCAGAAAATCTATTTAACTAGATCAAGAAACTTGTAAGAGTTGGCTAAACGAATTATTGAAGAAATAAATATAATTTCAGTAGACATCGTATCCAGGGTACATTTATTATTTATTTATTTTATATATTTTATTTTGTTTTATTTGGTTTTCTTACAAATTAATAAAATATTAAGTTATTTTGGGAAATGAATAGGTGTAAATCTTAAACTAAATATTTAGACTCTAAGTGTTACAGCTTGTTGAAACCGCGTTGTCGAGGACAGTCCAAACATATAAAATAGACAGGGCGTGCCATATATAAAAATACAGCTTTAGTAGGTCACTTCTTCTTGCAACACTCTGTATAAGTAAAATTGGTATTCAGTGATGGCTCCCTATTGCTAATTTTCGTGTGTAAAGTTTCGTTTCAATATCTTCATTCGCCGATAATTCCACACTTTTGCCTACCACTGATCTTACAGCCCATACGTCCATGAAAAAATTAGTCTGGACTGGTAAATTTTACTTTGTTCTGCATATTCATTGTAGTTACTAGTTGTTTCTGAACTTTCAACGCTTTTAAGAATAAGGCCACTGTCAGAAGATATGAAATAGGTTTAGAAACAATTTAGCCATTTTGTGTTTCAAAGAATTGGTGCTGTGCGTTCCACTATTCAGAAATTTACAAATTTATTTGAGGATACGTTATGTCCATATGTATGTGTAGCAACTCTACAAGCATATAATATAACTTTAATACTCTATTTTCTTCCTTTTTCTACTTTAATATCCATTGAAATACCTTAATGATCGGTGGATTAATGACGATACCGTTCTAGTTCGGTTTTTTGTGATCAATTACTGAAATTAAGCGATGGATTTAAATCTACTAATACGCAGATGGAGGCCGATTGAAGAAACCTTTTTAGTTAAAAGCTTTCGCGCATCGAGTAAGTATAGGTGACAGTCGGTGCCAGTGGCCATTTCCAATTTCCATCATCCCCTTTGACACCTAATGGCCTACCTAAACGTGTGGTTTATAATAACGGTGGAAAAATTGTCCTCCACACGAGCATAGCTTCTTACCCAACGAACGTATATCGTGATTCTACATAAAAGACAAATTTAATTAAGTTAAGTAATTGTAAAACGTCTTTACGTATATTATAATTTTAAAGTGCAGTTTCTCAATCTCGATTGATATTTTAGAATGAGGGGAGTGGATAGGAAAATAGTTTTTTTTAATTAGGAAAATTAGTCTGAAGGATGATTTAGGTAAAGAAGTTTGGAAATTTGCATAAATTTTCACATAATACGTAATAACAAGGTGGTCCAGAAGTTCAATTTTGGTTGCTATCGCAAAAGCAGGTAATGATAGTATAAATATTTAAAGACAGGTCAGTGTCAAAAATACAATAAATACTAAATATGTATATTTAGGTCTCCTGACAGGACACTGCGCACTGAAAGGACACCTACAGAAAACTGGGGTTGACAATGAGGACCCATGCTCTAGACTGTGTGAAGGGGCAATGGAGATTTCGTGCCACATCTTATGTGAATCGAAGGTTTTAGACCCTAGAAGACAGACAATCTTTGGGAAACCAAAAATGAACATAGAAGACTATATAGATCAACTGGCCAAGAGCCTGTACAGATTGTTACAAGGGTTCGGGAATGGGTGGTATAGTAAAAGAATGGTAGATAATTTTGCATTTATATACCAAGAGGCGGAAGTGTTTCCTGAGACTTGTGTCAGACGGTTCCGATAGGGATAACATATGTGTATGTCATTTAAAATTGATATTAACGAAATCTAGCTTTTATTAAAATACTATTGAAAAGCGTGGAATGTGTTTACGATTAAATGTTTGGGTAGCTTTATTTTTCTTTTCTATTCATCATTGACTTGGTTAATATAATTAGGAAGGACATAATACGCTGAAACTATTTTGTGGAAACTAGCTCGTACGTAGATAGTAAGATTGTCGCTAGGTATATGCGTATATCGTATCTATTCTGGGAAAGTAGATGGGTGTACATTTTTCAACAAAATGGAGCTTTGGAATACATTCATTAAAGTATGTCCCATTTATACACTGCAGAGAGGCAAGTTAGGAATTGGTTATATTTATTTACAGGAATTACTTTCAAAAATATACCAAAAATATCAAGTCACTAATTTGCATTTCCTGAATATTTAAAATTTTGGGAGCACATCCTTCTTCTTGTCTGGGACAAGATATTTAAGCACGATAAGCTCAAGATGTTCAGTTCAAGTGGTTTGCAAGACGTTCTACCGAACTTTTGCGCGTAGCTGGATGAACCCAAGGAGATGAGACTCCTGAATTTGTAAATGCCATAACAGTACTGACTTACTTCTATGTGTACAGATTCTACTTCGTGTGTTCCCAACTAAGTTTGGAACCCATTGCAATACTGAAATAATTTACGGCATTTTTTATTTGTTGGATGTTGTTATTATTTTCTAATATTAGCAAATTGAGCTCAATGGACAAAAGCTCATATTTCAGCTAACACAAGCGCTTAAAGTCTTCAATTGATCAAAAAGTGAACGAAGGTGTCTGCGTGTATTTTGAGGAAGCTGATGATTTAATATTCAGTCATATTTGCGCCAGTCAATAGATATTGGCAAAACCGCGGAAGGCATTTCAAGCAAATGCTTTTCGCGCAAATTCAAATAATTAGTGCAAGATTTAGAAGACAGCGTTGAATTAATCAGCAGCTGTATTGTGCTTGTTTTTTTGGAAAAATGAGAATATATTCTTTACCATCTTTTAGCTCTTGCACAAGTTAGAACTTCGATTCAACGGAAGTTCGGGCCCAGTGTGGTCAGTACTTTTTGAGTGCATACTTAGATCTCTGAATTTAATAAGCTGTTTAATGGCTCAGAGGGGATAGTACAATGAGCTTGGTATAAAATCCACGTGGCACCTCATCTATCGCCTTTTGAATCAAAATTCGAAAAGAATTAAAAGACATGGACGCAGCCTAGCGAAGAAATTTCGCAAACGCAGCGTTTGAAACATTTTCACAATTTTTTTATTACATTTCCTACTGCCGAGGTACATTTTTATGTCAAATTCGTTCTTTCGTATCAGAATTTACATTATAAACAAATCAAATTTCATTGTACATATCTAAGACCTTACTTGCGCATTAGCGAAAAATATTTTGGGCTAAGGAATGTGGGGAAGTATGATAAACACAATGTGATCACTCCTCACGTCACAACAAATTGATTAATTTTGGACACGTATTTAGAGAATATTCCTATTGCCAGTCGTATAACGGAATGATTCGACCATACGGTCATTCGGATATACAGTGGATAATGGGAATCCACGTATTCCCGAAACACGTGTCCCGAATTAATCAATTTATTGTGAGGCGAGCAGTGGTCCGAAAAATTGTGCTTATGAAAAATATTTTGTTCATATGTTTTGAAAATTTTCCCCTCAAAGCTCGTTATGAGTTACTGAGAGTAATATCAATGACTCATTAAATAGAGATAAATATTTGAGAAAACCCAGAAAATAAATAAGGAATTTGGAGATTATTGTTGTCAAGATGTTATTTATGGCTTTGCCATTATTTTGCTCATTCCTATTTGCCATTTTTCTTTGACAATATTATCTTGCAGTGATATAATTTGTTGATTGCGTCTAGTTATTGAGCTATTCGATTATTGAAATTCATGTTCTTCCATTTCCTCAATTCTCTAAATACAAAAATATAAATGCAGTTTTATGATTTGCCCTTTGATGTTTGTCCTCTATATTTATTAATTTAGTTCAACTGATGTATTGTAGCTCCACTATTTAGAGTACACAATAATTTGTTAAATAGAGGTAATGGACGTGAAATTTATGATATGACATAAGTATGTGTAATAATTTCAGTTATATAAGTTAGATATGTATAAATATTATAAACGTATTGAGTATTAATTTGTTACATAAGAACAATGTATTTATATAACAATATAAGCAATGATGCTTCAACAATGTAGGGTGTTATTACTTTAATTCGTTCCTTATAAGACTATGAGGCACATGGCGTCATTTCAATATCAGCCTTAGTAATTGAAAGAATATTTGAATTCCATTAGGCGGATTTGGTTTTCGAAATAACTTTCGAAAAGGAGGAAGTAATGTACAAAAATTGTTACTCTGTTAGTAGTAAAATTTGTATAAACATGAGCATGTAACAGAACTCTACTTTCTTGGAAGTTATTCATTATAGGAAATTTTTGGATATTCACGAGTAACTATAATCATTTTCATTTCGTAAATTCATATTTGCATTTACCAAATTTCAGGGTGTGCTGTGACTGTCCGTTTTTTGTAACATTATTTTATCTTCTATATTTTTATTTCATGAATATAATAATAAATATTATATATAAAATATCAAATGTAGTAGATCCGATGTACTAGCTTCGGTATTAGTAACCCTTTTGGGTAGGGTAATAGTTAAGTGGAACTAGTAAACAATTAAAGAGTTATGCACTAAAATTAGAATAGGTAAGAGTTCTACACGCTTTGCTATTCACATTGATAAGGGAGAATTTGGTTATTGTTACTTTAATCCATTTTAATAAATCAAAATATCAAAATTTTACCTTTAAAACTCCCATTTGATTTGGACATATCGATGGCTCTTTCTTGCACTTCGATATCTTCGGTACCGGACGGAGGCGACTTCTTATCATTCAGAATATCGCTAATGGAAAATGGCGTAACCGACGGTGTGTTGGAAGTCTTCTCGATTTTCGATATTTCTTCATCCATTTCGTTAAATAAGTTCGTTTGTACTAACACTAATTCAATGGTCACAGTATTTAATTCTCCGACCTTTCCGGCAAAGATGTCCACGAATTTTGGAAATGCAACATTATCAACGCGCTAAATTACAGATGCCGATAATGTAGGGATTATAACGGTATAGTTTTTAAAAGCACTCCTGTCGAATTACAGTTTATATGTTATAAAACAAAAAAGAATAGTAATCTTATCTTTTTCTTGTTTTGTTATTATTAGTTAAAATTCACTTATCGCTTCCCTATACTCGGGGATCTAAGAATGTGTATGCGTGTTAGACAAAATCTGCTTTGTAACTGACAACGTACATCATCTAAATTGTTCCGAGCCTTAGAGACTTCAATCTGCGCCCGTCTTCGTCTAGCAGGCGACTCGGAGCGATAGCTTCGTCTTCTTCGCTTGAAAACTAGTTGAAAAGGGGAGGGCCTTGCGACTTTTATTTCTTTTTATTGGAGAGCTGCGCTATTAATTTCTTGGTGTTTTTGAGTCGCTCATTAATTGCGACGTGCGCTTTCCTCTTGTACATGTTATTATATTGTTCCTTCTTCCTCTTTTGTTTCTAATTTTGAGTTATCTTAATTGTTTCTATTAATTTCCGTTTAATCACTATTTTAGAATTTATGAGAAAATGTAGGTAATACGCAAACAAACCCTTTTGATATTTTTATATTGATATCGTTGAATTTAATTACCCATATGTATTATCTTATATCAAGTCCCTATTATTCCATACGTAAAATACTCTTTACAAGTAAGAATAACCGGAAATAAACGATAAACCATGTACAGAGTCTTTCAAGTGAAGGCAAGATGAAGTTGAATTAATCTGATTAACAAATTAATCAGATTGGGAGTTTTATGGAGATGGCAAAACTTCGGGTTAGTTCCTAATTCGTTCCTAATTAACTTGTTGGGTATAAATTTCTACTAGTTCTTTTTAATGTTCACCAAAAATTAAATTTTTAAATTATGTCTACAATTTCCGATCATACATAGACATGTTGAGAAAAACATTGCTAAAAATTATAAACAGAGAGTAATCAAACTGTTCAGATACTCCTGTCGCACAAAATATTAATTAATTCGGGACACATGTTTCGGGAATACTTGTGAATACTGTCACAGAAAGATCTAAGTTTTAATTTTATTCGAAATATCTACAGATATTTTAATTAAAGTAACTCTTCTGGAATTTTCTTTTCTTTCTGAAAGTATCTTAATGGAAAACATGGGTTACCAAAAGTACTGAGAAGAATGTATCAGTTTGCAAAAGTATAAAACTCTGCACAAAGTGTTATGCAAAAAAAAAAGTATTTTCTAAATTTAGGCATTGACGATAGTTTGACAGTTTGTGGTTGTATGTATTTATTTAGTGGAATATTAGTATTCAAATGAACCTAAACATTAGGCTATAATAATCAATGGATCATCAATCAATCAAGCATTTAATAAGTGACGAAAGGGCAGTAAAAAGTGTAATCATTTTACGAAAGGAAGGTCTGTAAGTATTTGTTTGTTATGTTGTATTGGTTTTGTTTAAAATAACAAAATTAACCTTCGAATGCTATTATACTGATGCGCGTTTTGTTGAAATACACAAATAGCCTAATTTTTGCCATATAGTAGCAGGGCTCACTCTATAGGTCGTCTCAACCTCCGAATGCAGTACAGAGCTTATGAGAATTCGATACACGGTTGCCCAATCGTCGAATCAGCTGTATATTTCGGTTCCATTATTTGGGTTTCTGACAGTTAAAAATGCATATTTTGAAGAAAACAGTAAAATATAAAAAAAAACATATTTTTTTTAATTATTACTCAACATTAACGTAATTTATTTAGGAATTGCGGTATTATACAATTTATTACATTTAAAGTAGAATATATAATCCTTTAACAAATAATAGTTTCCACTTTTGTAACAAAAATAGCTGGAATGATACAAGTACCCATATAATACAATAATATTTAAGAAAGATTGCTATTCCTTTCTTAAATATCAGACACGTATGTGTTTCAACTTTTAGACAGTCGATGAATCACTTTGATCATCAGATGATGACGAATCTGTTATATGAATAATAAATTACCTTTTTTCAATATTTTTTACGTGTTTGATATAATTTTGCCAATTATCAACTGTTACAGTGTTATATGTTCTTCGAATTAATTTCTCCATATTTTTTACCTTAAATATGGTATTATTCATTTTTATACAGTTTTTAATTTGTGCCCATACCATTTCTAATCGAAGTGCTAATCGAAGAACTTCAAGACCTTTTTCTTTTGTTCGTCAAACCTGCTTTTATCGTACTGTGATTTAACTTGTGACACGCAAAACAGCAAGTCCCTTTTTCGCATATCGTCAGTGGTATGTATTTGTTTCTCACGGAGCCAATCAATGATATTGTCTTTTCTCCATGCTGCCATTGGAATTTTTTCTAATTTTCTGCAGTGATTGAAAGCATTATCAAGAACAATCAGTGACTTCTGCGGTATATTTGGAAGCAATTTCTTAATAAACCAATCCTCGTATGTGTCTGAATCCATCTCATGATGAACATTAGCAGTGTTTTTCTTGCAGAGAAATGTTTTTTCAGCACCAGGAACAAATCCGTTATCATCACCATCATGAACCCGGCTGGGGATTTCAAACCAGTATTTAATCCTTGGATAAAAGCTTGTCGACTATTTTGAATTGTAGAGTCAGTCCAAGTTTTAGTTACTGCATGCCCTGTATTCACCCATGATTCATCAGTATATATTATAGTTCGAGCTCACATAACTAAAATTACAGAAATGTCAAATAGCAAGAACTAAATTATACCTTCTCCACTAAATTTCTTGATCTCTCGTAAGTATTTGTGCCTCCACCGAATAATGCCGACTCGTTCGATGAGTATACTTTTACGTCCTACTTTTTCAAATTTGAATCCCATATCGTGCAACAATCTATGTAAAGTTGCTCGACTGAAGTTAGGGACATCATCATCAGCATTGACAGCAGCAAGAATTGCATTTAATGTAGGTAACATTCTGTATAAAAAAACTTTGCACTTTACGTCAAATAGGTGCTTGCGTGTTCTCATCATATGTTTGCAATCGGTCATTTTCTTGGGGTTTTTTGGACTTGATAATGAACCAGTTTGTTACTCCTGTTTTATATTTTATATTGTACGCTTTGAGCAACCCAAAGCTGTACTTGCTTCTTGAACGGCAGCACTCACATTCATAGTTTTATTAAAATAATTTAAAACATTTGCAATCATACACTTC
>JARFOC010000112.1:1156107-1177966 GCA_031763485.1 Osmoderma eremita
TACTTTAAATTTAATAAATTGTATAATACCCCAATTCCTAAATAAATGTTCGAAATGTAAATTACGTTAATGTTGAAAATTCTGGGCTTTTCACTGATTCTTGAATAAAAATTGTATTTTTAAATATTTCACTGTTTTCCTCAAAATATGCATTTTAACTGTCAGAAACCCAAATAGTGGAACCGGAAGTAATAATGTGCAGCTCATTCGACGATTTAGCAACCGTGTATCGAATTCTCATAAGCTCTGTACTGCATTCGGAAGTTGAGATGGTCTATAATATTGCACTTTATCTAACACACACTTCGGACTTAACTGCACCCCATTTTCATTGGACATGATACAGGCCTTATTTTATAGTATAGTAAACGAAATCATCTTCCAGTAAAAATCGTTTAGAGTTTTCTGTACCATACATTCTTGCAGCTCCGTAACTATGGTACATGTAACTAAAGTTTAGGCCACAAAGGAAATCTTGTTACAAGAATTTCTCTGAACATATTTTCACACACCTCATCGACGTCTAAACCATACAGCAGAAATAGAAAACTATTTTCCGACGTTGGTCAGACATCTCATCACCACGGGATAGCGACAATAGCAACCGGAATGTTCGTGTCTGCCCCTTTCTCCGATAAGTTGATATCTCTTAGGAGCGGCGAAATGTGCCGTTTGGAAATTCAATAACTATAAAACTTACATCGTCTTGTATATGTGATGGGATCTCCATAATACTCGTCATCGATCACTATCACATATAGAGGTAGTAGATACACACCTACCAACTATAACGGACGCACTCACCCATCAGACGCCCTTTTTCCTTTCCAATATTGAAATTGCGAGAACGGCATACGATTCAGGAGAGGGACGAAAAAACGTATTACACATTCGCAAATATCACCATTCCCGCTCTATCTCTTTTAGACGGTAGTAATATCATATATGTATGTAGTATTTCTCACGGATAAAATCCAATATCGATGATCTCGCAAGGTTAGCGAGGTGGTCTGGTAAACGAGCGAAGGACAAAAAAGCAAAGGTGGGAGGAGTGAATAACGCAGAGTGGACCGATATGAGGCATATAACGCTTCTTGCGGGATATTGGAACAAAGAAGTAACGCCGTCCCGACATCCAATGGACGTAATCTGCTCTGGGCGACGATACGTTTAATAAGGCCATTAACGCTTTAATATCCCCATTTTGGTGTTTTTAATACGTTTCTCGCTTGTTTTACGAATAATTACGGTCAAACTTAAGGGAACAAAAGTCTTGATGCTGCCATTTCTTTTTACTTCTTTTCTTTTTACTAATGTAGGCCGCCTGTTACGGCCTTATAGATCCCAAAGGACACCTTGTTTTTTTTTTTTGTTTCGATAAAATATAAACTTTCGATATTTTCAAGTCTTTCCATCGAATTTCCCTTGATGATTTTGCCAAAACAATTTAGTTTTGGTCTTTTGCTTCCTTCTGGTTTTCGACTATTTCGGAATACGAAGTTCTTTCTATGTATCTTTATAAATAATTTATCAAGCAAGAGGATAAAGTAAAAAACTATCAATACCAAAGAATGCTATCATTTAGGAGAACTTGAATGAATTAAATTCCTTTCACGATAGCAGAGGCTCTGTTTATTTTTTTAAAGAGGTCTTCAATCGAAAATTAAGAATGGAAGTTCTCAATTCTCAAAGGAATAAACGCTTTTTAAGTAGATATATTATATACATATACATGATCCTGTATAATGAGTAATTACCTTTATTTAAAATACTTAAATCCTATAAAAGTCAGCTGCTACATATGCAACCCTAAATGCACCACTCCTGTAAATACTGACATTCACGAAAGCAATAATGGGCGCAATTTTCATCGATCTCCTAATCAGTATACAATAAATATACAATATGGCAAAGAATTGCCACCTACACTAAAAAATCTTCAATCTATAAAAGATGAAAGAAGTGATGGCTTCTCAATCGACAATAATTAATCAAATGATACACTTTAAATACTAGTAGTTTGAAAAATTTTTACTAATCTGCAAAAAAATAATTTAGATCCTTTTTATTTTGGTCATCGTGATCCTCGATAAAGACTGCTTTTATTTTGTTTGTCTATTATTTAAGTTATTTGAATGTTCAAAAATGTTAAACTATATATACTGTATGTATACTGCTAAGATGTACGTATAAGTAATATTGTAGTGTAACGTAGCATTTGAAAGCGGGACAATAAACAATATCTTTAGAATAAAATTTCTGTATCCTATCTACAATTTTCGTAAATAACTTTTTTGATATCTCATCTGATAATGCGTCATCCTGTATATATAAAAGAATTTAAGATACCAGTTCACGAAATTTAATTAATATTCTTATTTTCCTTATTTTCATGAAAGATATGCATATTAGATTAATTTCATAAGGAATAACAGAATTTGTTTTTAATTAAAGCTTCCTTTCTAAGAATTACATTAATTTTTTTATTTATTTCTTTATGATTAGGATGGAATCATATTTTCTATCACATAAGTGTAGGCTAAAATTTCTCCCTTGCTGAACTATTCTTGGTCATTCCTTCCTGTTTCTTGCTAGTACTATTACCTCCACCCAGACCATGTATTTGTTCTTTAGAATACTTCCATTTCATTGTCTCATGTTTTTCTTGTGTGTTTTAGACTGCCATACCGTTTTCGAATTTTCCATTCTATGTAGGTGTCCCCACCAGCTTAACTGCCTTTTTTATAGAGTTTAATACTGCTTCTAGGCTTAGTTCTTCTCTTACATTCTGACTTCGAATGCGATCTCTTCTTGTTACTCCTACTACACGTCTCAGATGTTTTAATTGTGTCTCCTTTATTTTGCACTTCAATGCATTTTGCAATGCAATTTCTCCCTCGTTTAACTATTTTTGGTCATTCTTTCCTGTTTCTTGCTAGTACTATTACCTCCACCCAGACCATGTATTTGTTCTTTAGAATCCTTCCAGTTCATTGTCTCATGTTTTTCTTGTTTGTTTTAGACTGCCATACTGTTCTCGAATTTTCCATTCCATGTAGGTGTCCTCACCAGCTTAGCTACCTTTTTTATAGACTTTAATACTGCCTCTAGTCTTAGTTCTTCTCTTACATTCTGACTTCGAATGCGATCTCTTCTTGTTATTCCTACTACACGTCTCAAATATTTTAATTGTGTCTCCTTTATTTTGCACTTCAATGCATTGTGCTTTTTTGTATTTTTCTTCACATATATATAAAGTAAAATTTTGTTGAAGTTAGGTCAATAGTTTTACTTGTAATAGAAACCCGTCTTTATTGTAATAATTCAACGAATCTAGAATCACCGTCAGCACAATATCATAGATAGGTACTTTACAAGCAAGTGAAACTTGTTAGCTACGGCAGCAATGTTATTCTACATTATGCCGCTACGTATTATCTATTAGGTTGGACGTCGTACACCAGGATTTCGTGCATGTTAGATCTACAATAGCAGCTCCAAGGCTCCTCTATAAATGAAAGTATTGAGTATGTATAGCCCGCGGATATGTTTGAAACATCTGCAGGTAATTCAGAGAGATCTAAAACAGGCCAACATCTGAACTCCATTCAATGCATCAATAATAAAAACACCCACAATAACAATGATATTTCCACGGTAAATATGCAAAGCATGTACCCTGTAAATGTTTAATTTCATTCAATTGTCGTTTTTATTGAACCGCTGTATATCCAGTATAAAATAAATAAATAGGTTGGCTGGTACATGTAATTATTATTTTTAATTTTACTGGACGTCCCTGCAATATCATTTTCTATATGCATTAGTGTGGCAAAACTCTATATGTCCGTTATCATATAAGATATCAAAAAAAGTTATTTACGAAAATTGTAGACAGTCTTAAACTTAACATTTTAAAATTATTTTCATATATACAGGATGGTTGATATCACCAGGGTAAACCAAACCTATGCTTTCTTAAATGGAAAACACTGTATATTATTTCGTATTTAGGTTAAGCTCATACCTCACACCCCAGTATACAATTTTATTGAATTATACAGCCTATTTCAGAAGTTATGGTAAATTTTATATGCAAAGAGATCTCTGTTAAGAAATGTAAGAAAATCGCTTCAAGAACGGTTGCAATGTTGTATTGGTGGATATTTTGAACATTTATTATAGAACTACATTGTAAACAGTTGGGTTAATTAGTTAAATGTTAATGTAGTGTAAGTTCAAAAGATAAAGTATATATAAAATATATTTAAAAAATATATAAATATACTTCTGGGATCACGCAACACGTCTGATTGTGTAGTTCCAGGCATTCCTCACGTACAGACAGCTGTTTCGGACTGACTAGTCCTCATATATTTCCTCCATATATATTTTTTATATACTTTATCTTTTGAACGTACGTGCCCGGTTATTGGCAGAAATCTTTTTTTGAATAGTGTAAGTTATAAATGTTTGTACTTGGTAATTGTATCACACATTAACTGTCATTTTTCCCTAATTAACTTGCTATATTAAAATAATTTCATGAAATCTCAGTTTTTGAAAATCCTTTAAAATATCTTAGAAATTAATGACTTTAGATATAGAGTTTTGACAATTTTGAAAAAAATGTCACTTTGCTATAAAAGTGGGCCAACATAAAAAATCTATGCTTGCAAAAGATAAATTTCAGACTGTGTTGTCTGCAGTATAGAAGACCTTGAAGCTAAAGTGATTTGCATATACAATTGACCATATCTTCTGAAACACTCTGTATAATTCAATGAAATTGTACATTGGGGGTGTGAGGCATAAGCTTAACCTAAACCCTATACAGGGTGTTCCATTTAAGAAACCATATGTTTGGTTATATGCAACAGTCTGTATATATGAAAATTATTTTAAAATGTTAAGTTTAAAACTGCCTACAATGTTTGTAAATATATTTTTTATATATTATATGATAACGGATATATCGAACTTTGCCACACTAATGCGTCACCCTGTATACTTTCCCATTCATGTAGAAGAAACCGACTATATGTACTAATTAACGATTCACAATTTCATGAAGATGAAAGAAAGTGATCTCACTAACCACTAGAAACAATAAAAAGAAATGAAAACTCTATAACACCATATTGTTAAAATCAATAACGCACTCCAAAAAGATCGTTGCAAGTTTCAGTCGTGAAAGTGCATCGCTGCAGGATCCGAAATGCTTCAAATATTGTTCGACAGTGTCAAGAAGTACCTCTATTGATTTCTACTATTCGTTAAAATCGAAGACTTACCTTGAAACTTTTCAATAACTCTATTTTACAGACACTTTCGTTGTGTAGGATATGATTTTACGCTATGCAAGATTAAAGACTGAAAACTATCCAAGATACTGACACCGATTTTAATCTTTAATGTAAAAGTTTTTTATGAGTTTAATCTAATTATTCGCTTAAATTACCTTTTTGATTGAGTTTTTAATTAATCATCAAGGGAAGTTAATAAAGCCAGCTAGTTTGTAGTATCTAGTTTGAAAACTTTGATTTGCTGGTTTATTAGATATACTATTCAGCAATTACTCAGCTTTGTGAAAAATAAATAAATGTATTCCTTGCAGTTTCGTCGGATTAATTAGTTTGGAGTAAGTGCAAATTAATGTTGTGACGGTAACCGATTATCCTCCCGCGTGAAGTTTTTTTTAAATTGCTCACTTTCTTGCAAAACTAATTATAAGTATAAATCTTCACCGTCGAAGGACGATTCTCCCCACAACTGGAAAGGTACCGAAGGGGGTTTAAAGACACAGCGTGGCGCGGGCAAGAGGGACGCAGCAATGGAAACTGGGAAAACTTTAAAAGCGATTATGTCATGATTGAAGTTTCATTAGATGAAAATGGATCACTGTTCTGTTGTTTCACTTTTTCCCCCTGGCTTAATACCGGATCCTCTTCGCTGCTACTCGCGCGGATATACATAGCTAGTCTGTCACCTTGCCTCCATTGGGTTCTAAATTATGACCGGCGGAAACTTTAAAGGCGAACGTTATTTAACTTTTATGCGGAAGATGGCGGAACTAAAACCATAATTGAAACGGAATTTAATGGGAATTGCGATTAGCACACGGCTGTGGTATTGTCTTACGTACAAGGAAGTTGTGCATTATTATTATTATCCCGCCGCGTACGAAAAGTCGTATTCAAGTTGTCTAGATAATTTCCTAACTTATACTAAATGAATTAACACACCGTATCAGACATTTTAGACCGCACAGGTATTTTAAGTAAGGGAATACGGAACCGTCGTATCCAGATACTTCAGCGTTGGTGGCATGGTATATGCAGAAATTATTCATCTCTCATAATGTAAATCTACCTCAACACCTGATGAGAATAACTACTGAACATTTCCTCGCGCATTACGCATTCGCATACGTATATAGATATTATGTACAAAGGGACATGAGTATAACAAAGCCGTTAAATCCAACATCAAGAACTATGCACAATGATGGTTATGAATACTATAATATACATACATGTAGGAAACTACGTCCAATTTTATACAACAACACTGGTCAACAAAATTTCAGATTTATTTTGTCCTAAAATGTAAAATGGGTGAACTTGGTAGTACTTATTACACTTATTTCATATCTGTTTTCAGAATTTTTCTATCAGGCAGGGTTTCAGAATGACAAAGCAATGAAATTTTGTGAAAATATATATTATAATATGTGTATACATCATGAAAAATATGACTTACAAAGAGATATATTTACTGCGTCCAGGAATATTCTGCCAACATAGCAGGGCTTCATTTACCTTGGTATCCCTTCTCCACGAGTAGAATGTCCTGGTGAAATCTTTCGCCATGCTCGTCACTGACTGCTCCAAAGTTTTCTTGGGAAAAAGTCCAAGTAGTAGTCAAGAAAGTGTACTTTTAGACTCATGTTGCAACCCATGGCTTTATATGAGACCAGTAGATTGTTAACAGTCTCTACGTAGTTTTCGGCTTAACGATTTCCCAAGAAGCCGTCGCAAATCTCCTTAAAAGGCAACCATGCTGCTTTTTCAATTACATTTAGCGCCCCAACAAATTTTTCATCTCGAAGTAGCAGTCTGATCTGGGATCCCACAAAAATACCTTCTTTTATCTTAGTATCACTGATCTTAGGGAACATATTCCTCACATATAGAATTAGTTGTATCCATACCTTTGACAAAATTTTCCATCAACCCAAGCTTAATGTGCAAAGGGAGCAAATAATTTTCTTGGGTATCAACAAGTGGGGTACCAATGACATTCCTGCTTCCTGGTGTCAGTGAAGTTCGTTTTGACCACTCTTTCTTTTTATAATAATTTTTCCTATCCTGACTGTCCCATCACAGAAGAAACAACAATACTTTGTGTAACCGAGTTGCATGCCGAGCAAAAGTGAAACAACTTTCAAATCGCCACAAATATTCCACTTAAAGTCGTATACTTAATTTTTTCTGAACGAAGCTTCATGATCTCATAAGATTCTCTCAAATCGCTTGTATGAGCCAAAAGAACAGAGGGGAACTGATTTCCATTGTGGAGTAGTATCGCTTTCAAGCTTAATTTGGAAGAGTCAATGAACAAACGCTACGCATCTGTATTATATTCATGACCAAGTGTCTTCATAACAGAACCGACGTCATTACATAGAGAAGAAATTCTCAAATTCTACATAGCGATTACGAAAAACAGCAACTTTTGTTCCACTCTGAAGAAGATTCCAGTCTCTTAATCTGGAACCTCAAAGTTCTGTTTGCTTCTTAGACAACTTTAAATCGCGGACGAGGTCGTTGAGGTCCTCTTGACTTAGAAGAAGCGTCACACAACAAGACGAATCAGGTTGAAATGTTGGATCCAAATTCATAATGCCGCCTGCAAAACTTTCTTCGTTTACTTCGTTATCATCAGTTTCATCGTCGCTTAGTGTCATGTTTTGTGGAGGTTTAGGCACAGGTAATTCCAGATTGTGAGGTACTGGTCCCAGTGCAGATGGAATATTAGGATATTTTATAGTATGTTTGGATTTAGAAGTCATACCACTTATATTTGTAAGACAAAAATAGCAATCGGTAATATGATCTAATGGTTCCCTCCAAGTCATAGGAATAGCAAAAGGCATATGTCCTTTACCTTTTGCCCACGCTGTAAGAAGTCTGACACATGTAACACAGCAAATATGGGAATTCCAGCTTTTGTCTTCATCACCTACTTTACCCTTGAAATACTGCTCATAGCACTTTTTAAGGAGAGGAGTGAAAGATCGTTTTTGATATTTAAATGTCAATTCGCCGCAAATGTAGCAAAAAGAGTTCGGGTGGTTTACACATTTCGTTGGCATTTTTACAGGTGATCAAATGTTCGCAGTTTCACTATAATGGCTTGAACGCACCACAACGCAACACTCTTTAAAACGTTAACAACGTCAGCATATATGTTCATTCACCGAGCTCTAACCGACAACTGAAATAACGTCATGACATATTCTCTTATACTACATATCCATGCATGCATATTTTAGGTGGATCCTGGAACATAAAAACTAAGGGTGATGGAGAAATTCTGAAAATATAATTGATTTCAGCCTGCAAAAGTATATGGGAATCAGGCATTTTTGTGCTTAGAACAGAAAACTTGTTAACTAGTGTAATGGAATAAATTTTATTTTATTTTGAAGAGCAGTCGATGGCATTATAATACATATTATCGTTTAAATATGTCCCTAGATATTATCTGGTTGAATGCATTCTGGACACCAATTTTCAATTACCTTTTTGCGTGGTATATTTTGAATGGTTAGTTGAATGTTCCGTTTAACGTCGAGAATTGTTCGTGGTTTAATTATATAAACACGAGATTTCACATAACCTCATTGAAAGAAGCCTACCAAGATCGCTTGATCTTGGTGACACCAGTTCACGTTACCGTTTTTCGAAATCACGCGTTCAAAAACTGTTATTGCAATAAGTTGATTATCTGACGTGATGTGTCACAAATCTCATGGTATTGTTGAAGAATACATTATTTATGTCAACATTCGTCAATTCAAGCCAACAATATTTATTCTCTTAGCGTATGCCTGTATCGCAGAGAGATGTTCAGTTTATAAAATATATTGGGCAAAATTAGGAAGTGAGGAAAATGAACCACAAAGTATATTTACGAGTATTAAGTAATTTATTTAAAGCAAGGTATAGAAAGACAACAAAATTACAAGATAGAAAAAACAAAGACTTATTAAATATTATTTGGTCAAATATAAAGTTCAAATAACATATGATAAAAAAATTATTGACTTGTTTGACTTTTCTTGCTCTTATCACTGAACAATTTTAGGAATATCAATTTACTATTGATATTATTGTTAGATTAGAGTCATTCTTGAGCCATTGTGGAGCGTACATAATTTTTAATTTGTTAAATATGTTAATTTTTTCTTATGACGATCCAAATATATTGCAGGATGTTGCCCGTCAATACACCGCTGGCCCCTGAAAGCTCGAAATGCTCGAAAAAATATTGCAGAGCAGAAGCAATCTCAGGGAAAATTATAATCTGAAATTTGTTTAGGATCCCTTTTTAAAGTAACCTGTTTAATTGCATGAGAAGTATTCTTCTTCTCGTTTCCTTTTTGTTATCGTCATATTTATATTTTTTAAAACGAAGATTATCATGTAACCAAATTAGTATGATAGGGTTTTTACGGTAAAATGTAAATATTTATTAAGAAACAATCATGCACTATTATTCATCGAAGTAAAGGCCATCACATTGACTGACCTTTTGCCAACGTGACACCAATTTTTGTATGCCGGTATTGTAGAACGCTATTTTGTATCAAGAATTTGACGAACTGCATTTATTACATAAACTCTCTATGCTTGATACCGTTGTCAAGACGCAAAAGGTGGTAATGACTTGGCGATATGTCAGAAGAATATGGAGGGTTTCCCAGCCAAGTTCAAAAAAAATTTCCTAGGTCACTCTTGCGGCGTTATCCTGTAAGAATAGTACTTTCTTTCGTTTGTTCAAAGAATGCTGTTTTTGTATGAATGCTGCTTGTACTCGCTGAAGCTGTTCGCAATACAAGTTAGTAGCGATGATTTGACTCCTTTCCAAAAACTCATAATGGACAATTCCTTTTGTTGTCCACCAAACACACAATAAAATCTTGTTTAGGTGCAAGGAAGCTTTGGGAGTGTGGTACCGTATCAGTAGGCGATAACCGATGATACGAACGCTTAGAATTTGAGTACAATATCCACTTTTCGCCGCAAGTTAACTACCGATCAAGAATTTGTTTATTATCGTTGCGTGAAATGTTTGCCGAACAAATGATAAGACGACTTAATTTGTGTTCATTTGACAATTCATGTAGGACCCATTTGCTTAACTTACATCTCTTTCCTAGCTGATAAAGGTGCAAACGAATGGTTTCATCATTCACATTGAACCTTTCTACATGCTCTAGGCATGTTGTTCTGGAATTTTCCTCCACAACCTGTTGAATATCTGTGCTGCATCGGTCAACCTGAGATCTCCCGAAGAAAATGTTTTGAACCACTTCTGTGCTGTTAGTTCCCTTACGACATCATCTCCCAATGCGGTACATATTTTTCGTGCCGCCACTGCAGCTTTGGTACCAAGTTTGTACTCATAGAGTAAACAGCCTCAAATTAAAGTTTTATTCGTTGCCATTTTCAATTATTTAAAACTGGGAGCTAAACAAGAAAACACAGAATGTGTATGTATCCGGGAAAAGAAGGATTCATACTAAAGTAGATGACAGATAACAAACAAGTGCTATCAATCAACAACATAAAAAAAATTCATGGCACTTTACTTTATATAAAAACCGCACAAACTTATTTGATTAGCTGATATTTAATCGTAAACAAAGTAAAAATTAGTCAATAAGTCCTGAGGTGATCTGTTTACTATTTCACTATTTGCACTATTAACTAATAAGGGTGATAGAAAGATCAGATGGATTTCACTGGGCAAGAAAATTGGTTCCAAATTTGACATTTTTATGATCTGAGTCGCTAGCAATTTTTTTACGGAATACAATACATTGCTGTTGCTGCAAGTGTTTTCTGAAGTAATTTATCACTATAACGGTCATAGCTGGCGGTATCCCTGCAATTTTTTCACGAATCGCCGCCTTCGGTTGGTCCAGTGTATGTGGTCGATGTTTAGTCTTGAAACACCCCTAAAGAAGAAATCACAGAGCGTGAGATCGAGCTAACGTGCGGGCCAAGGAATGCGCATTGGAGCAGCTAAAGATGACGATTCGTGAACAAATTGTAACGATTCCGAAGCGAGATTATATAACTTGAGAGTAATGAATAACTCCCGTGCCAACAGTAAGGTACGGGACAATCTTTTTTCTTAATATTTTTTTAAAATGTAATACTAAGTAACTAGTTTATTAGCAACAATTGGAACTAATCAGCAACACAAAAAAATAAAAAATGTTCATACTGTGTGATAGCCAAATATACACAGCACGAATTCTTTGTCTAAAATAGAGCGCCCTTAGATTTTATGACCGCTCCAATTCGGTTGGGCATTGACTCAACTAAGGATCTGCACTTCCAGGAGAAATCCATTTCAAATTTGCTTTCTTTTGGCTTTAGGTTCCGGTAATGCTAATTGTGAGATGCACCTTTTTGTTTCATTTTAAGCCACACGATTTCAATGACATTGAGGTCAGGACTGTTGGAAGTCCAAGAAAGAACATTGACGTTGTGGTCACCGTACCACTTTTTTTCTGGGTTTTGTCGTATAACAGGTCGCCCCATCCCGCTGTAAAATCCCATTTGCGCCAACATTGTGTTCTGTATAGGCGAACCTGTAGATATCTGTGGGATTTTACGTAAGAAGTGTAATAAGCTGAGGCGAAAGAACAAAACGATGTTTAACAAGTTAGCAGTCCATGGACGATGAAATGCTATATGTAACGAAATCCTTTTAGTATACGAATGCACCTACTTCAATAGAAAGTTAATGAGAAACCTAACCCCGGTTAGATTTTGAAATTTGGTAACGAAGTAGAAATTTTCTTCTTCAATTATTGCTTTGGAGCAGTCAGTTCATTATTCAATTAGCTACCATTTTAATGAAATTATGTTACGGTATGTCATCTTTCTCCATTCACCCAAGTTTTTGGGATATGTTATGGTTTTGTATATTAATCTGTTATACCTTAAATACAACTATTATCTACTATTATTTAGTATACAATGGACATAGTTTGGTCTGAAGATTTTGATGAAATTATGGAGAAAACAAGAAATAATAGTTTCTTTGTTTCTCGGAAATAATGTTCCATTTTAATATTATTTATATTCATTACAAGTTTACAATTTAAATTATGGGTTTTGGGTTTAGTTGCTTGCGATTCTTTTATTAGTTACTCTTGTAGACTATGCGTATAAATAAAATTACACATACATGTGTATGTATGGTGTCAAAGAATGAGCCAACACTAGGCCGCCTGTTTAAAAGTTATCGCATGATTTTCCTAATGATTACCTACAACATTGATGGACACCCAGTCTCGTTCACCGCACAGGCGTTTTTATTTAAAGTTACCAGATGCTCACGACATTTTACTACCATCATTATTATTAGTACATACATAGTACCTACGTATACGCATTACATCTGCGTTACAATTTCTTGTATATCATTTTAATTTAGAATCCGGAGTATGGCACTGTCGATGATACTGCGGTTAAGTCTGTTAACAAGGAGGAAGATGAACAGAAAGAGGAAAAGCAGAGAAAACGAAATAACTATGCGGGCGGGATTGCATGGGCCGTCGCAGACACCGGATGACCGACCGGTAGCTGCCGCACGGGGGCGCTACTGTTGGAACAGGAGCAGAACAGAACAGGCGAACAGAGCGTCGCGCAGAAGGCGGAAAAAAAATAAGATCTTGGCCACAGCTCAGCGCATATAAACTCCTCGTGTTTACATAATTCGGAACTGAAGCTCGCCCAACTAGCGAGTCTGTTCCCGTCCGTGAAACATCCGAACTCAATATACTCCTCCCGTTAGAGCTTTTAATGTTACTTAAATACATAAACAATGGGACCCGCTTTTACTTACACTGTAAAATACAGGTTCGTAATTTATAAATTCGAACGTACTAATTCGTTTTCGCCTCCTTTTGCTAATATGTTTGATGCGGGAACGGTAAGAAAAAGCCTGAACTGTAAATATTGTTAAAACTTGTTAAAAAATACTAATAAGGATTTGCATACGTAAACGAAACGTGTACGCAGAGATAGGTAGATAGATAAGGATATTTAGTCACAAGGTTTATTGTTATATCTTTACAATGTATATTTACGAGAAAGTTAAAAATGCTTTCAATCAATACATCATGAATCTGTTACAATTTAATAGGGTAAAAAATAAGCTTTGTTCTTATTTACACTGCGTGAAAACACATACACACTACCGAAAAGTCAATATCTTTCAATAGCAGGGGAACCCACGAAAAAAAAGTAGCCGTGGTTGCCAATATAGTACGTATATGTACTATCTTGGACAACCAGAATATCATCTCTATGGTACAGTCTAAGCATTGGTCTGGCGCTCGGGTGTACTCGATTACTGGTCTCTTTCTATCACGCCTCTCACATATTTACATTCCGTTGTCACTCATTACCTACATTCGCTTGTATTTCTAGAAATAATAAATTGCTACATTTGAAGATTGAGACTACCAGTTAGTTGAATTCATTAGATATGGTATTGCGTTACGAATAGTGGAGATAATGTAATTGTATGTTCTTGATCTTGAGGTGGTTTTTCAAATATTCCGCGTAAGCCAAATGAAATTTAGCAGCTCGCTGACATAAATGTTAAATAACAAGGGTACAAGATTGAGTACACCAAATGTTGTGGCATACACTACTGATCTGTATGCGTTGCAATATACGATGTTTCATCTATCATTGAGATACAAATTCATTAGTTCTAATGATGATCTGCTAAACCCACAAGAGCTCATTTTCTGTAAGAGGATAACATAAACGATAGTGTCGAAAGCTCGAGAGAAGTCAGTGTAAATCACATCCATCTGATTAGCGTCATCTAGTGATTCGTAAGAATTTCAATTAGTATTGCAAGGTTTGTGATAGTGGACCTCCCATGAAGAAACCCTTGTTGGAAGGAGAACAAAAGTGCTGTATATTATTATAGATCCTCCAGTATATAACCGCCTTAGCAAAGTTTGATAAGATAGCTATGGATCTGTACCTGTTAATGTCAGCAATATCAATTTTCTTATGGATTGGACAGATGCTATTAAGCCTCCACATGGTCGAAAACACTGCACAGAAGACCAGAAAAATTGGAAGCGTAATCCCTAATAAATAAACTGGGAAGTTTGCAATGTCCTAAAGTGTCCAGGTTCTTTCAGTTTTAAAAGTTTTGAAAAGAACTATAAACATTGGACATGCATGAGAGTTTTGTAATTGCATAGACAGATGGCGAGTTCATTGAGATCCACAGAAACAAACGAAATATCGCACAGCGAAAAGCACACAAATATCTACCCAACAAATTGCGGCAGTAGTTAAGTTGTACATCACGTCATCAATTCGATGATCATCTATTAAATAGTACCATATTGTACGGTAAAATTTAGCTGGTATTTATAACGAATTACTTTTGGTTTCGGCAAGTCGGCAGTGTCCCGCTGATAATGCTATTATAACACAAATTTGGTGAGAAATAACAACTGACTACGGTAGTATTCGTTGATTTCCTAGGTCAGCTGATCTAACCGAAGTCGAAGAACTACGTATTAAGATTATTAGGTGTGCGTACGAAACTTTAGACGTGTAGTTCTTCCAAACGCTTAAATAGACTCTGGCGATAGATAGTTACCAATGAACCACACTAATGTCATGGCTGCTACTTTACCTTTTCGTTACTCTAGATCATACTTTTAAGTTTTGAACTGGTGTGATATCAGGTAAATCTAGATCCCTCTCCCATACGGTGTATAAATAAATCGCCGATTGTAGGCTCTACAATAACACCTAGTGGCCGAAGTAGAAGGCACCAGGCGGATGGCATCAATACATCAAGTAATCAAGTACGCTTAATGTATGAAATCTTCTCTGCAGATGTTAGTATGCCATATAGTGACAGTTTCAACAATAAAGTAAGCCACGTCCAAATTTTCGAGTAAATATTCAGGGACAACAATAAAAAATCATAAGTATATCGTTACAAGAAACAATAAGACAAAACTTGTTAAAATATAACTTCAATCTACATGAGACAAGGAAAACCCAGCCTTCTTGAACTTTAACTAAAATTGTTTCTATTGTACTGTCTTCTGTTTAGTGGAAAGGTATTTCAGGTGCCACGTCGGTTATCATTGATTATAATACATAGAAATGCAAAAAGTGGTCAGAATGCTGTATTCATTATAGATTAATTATTATTGAAAAAGACCAAGTTCCAAAAAGTAATAAAAGTGTGCCACAACACAACACTAATATTGCATATAATTTTTTCGGAAAAACATAAAAATATTCAATATGAACGTATAAAAAGCAAATAGTTAATCATGTCTGTAAGAAAAAATAATCAAAGACGTTTACGAAATTTATGAGTTTTTACATTTTATGGGATTAATTCGCTAAATTTGAAATTCCAATGTCTCATTAAATAAATGAATACAGAAATATTCGTTGCAGCGCTATTTTACGTAAGCCGGTTAAAGATAAATAAATTTGATTCCGTCCATTATAAATTTAAAAGCGTAAATATTAACTTTAAATCAAAATTTTGACACCAAATATTTTTCAGATATATACACGCGTTCGTCTTGTTTACGCATAACATAACTTCTTGCAAAAGGACCTCCTCACATCATTCACTCCATCATTCCGTCCGCGTAGTCTGCCTCTGAACATCGTACATTAACAGTGTACAGTGGAAAAGACAGATGACTGACGGATTGTTTTTATTACATTATAAACAAACGATTGAATTACTTTAGCTCTTTTTAAATGATCTAATGGTCTCGCTGTGCCCGTACGGTGGAGGATGCATGTGTGTCCCTACGCATCCATTTAATCCCTATCCTCCTCCTAAGGAGTCTGGATCTACCGCTTACAATATAGCCTACTAGATCCACACGCACGGCTACTTTTACTATATTTCGGTCTGGAAGCCACGATGCGGCGCTGCAGTAGCGTGATCACTACCCATTCAGTAAATAAAATGTATTATTAGGTTAACATAGTGTTTAATGGTCCTGCGTGCGGATTGTTTGGTCGGTTTAAGAAAGACCGCGTATTATTGAAGCTGTATAAACAAAGCCTATACTCAATATTTACAGAATCTACTCGTCCCCGTTCGTGTTTGTGTTCGTGGATGTTTGTATGTGTGCGTGGAGCATTTAAATTGAGTTTTATTGCACATATCTGTTTTTCACCAAGTGTATATATACTCGTATTTATAACGTACGGGTGGCGTTGAAGTAGTCGTAAATAATTTGTTCTCTTTCAAAGATATATTTGTATTACTACCAAATTCGAATAACGTATAAGATTCGCACGTTTAAAAGCTATCCAAATAGAACTTCATCTTGTTCGTTACTTGATATTAATTTCCTTTTCTTCAATATCTGATAACTGAATAACTGAAATATTTATGTATATTGTATTTCACACGTGCATTTGTCCCCTTCAATATACTCCGCATTTGCACTTATACATCGCTGCAGTTTTGGTTTTTATTGATCTAAGGCGTGGAGGAAATATGTGTGAAAATGTGTTCCTTTAACCGTTAACTTCAAATTTAAGAAAAGACAAAAGCCGCACGGTGCGTCGGGCGAATATGGAGGATGTTCAAGTGTAATAATGTGTTTGCAGGTCAAAAACTGCTTCATGGAAAGTGCTGTGTGAGCAGGTGCTTTATGCTGGTAAAGAACGAAGCTGTTTTCCACAACTCTGGCCGATTCTTTCTGACTATTTCTCCCAACTTTGCCAATCTTCCTTGTAATAATACTGGTTGGGTGTTATGTTTTCTGGAACCTGCTCTAATGCCAAAATTGCAAAATGATGAAACACGATGGGCATGGAATTTTGACTTGGTCTACCGAGCTTTTTTCATTTTTGGGTTTTCACTGTATTGACTTTCATTCTTTCATCTCAGGATCTTACTGGAATATCCAGGATCCATTACAAGTGATTTTTTTCACAAGTTCTTATCTACGTCAAGTTGCCGCATAATGACAACACAATACCCCTTTGCTCTAGTGTGAGGACCTATGGGTCCAGATTGGCACAAAATTTTCATCCTACGAACTTCACGCAAAGTTTTATCAATATTCACGGGCTCAGCTATCATGCGAAGACTGAATCGTCTGCAACAATGTTTACATTCGCTCAAGAAAAACTCTGTTTTGTATATCCGCAAGGCAATATCCTCTTAGAATGAGAACGATTTTTAAACTTATTTTCTTGAACCAAGAATATGACCAAGGTTAACCAGGAACATGACACTCCTATTTTAACAAATAATTATTTTCTCTAAATCCTATACTTAGAATGTTACACTCACCGTGTAACAGAAAACAATTCTTTTTTCTTATATTATATTCTTATATTATTTTAAGATGTTTCGTAAATATTTATTGAGAATAAGTTTAGGAATTGTTTTCCTTTAGATTTTAGTCAACATCTGCGATGCCTTCATACCTTTTTCCATGAAATAAGCAATAAACCGATTTACATTTCTTTTCGGCAATACCGACAGTACGAGTACGTCATCACAAGTGCCCCTTGCAACAAACACTCTTGACCAGGTAAACAGATCAAAATCCTCTTCGTTCGCTGCATACAGAAGATATGCATTTAATTATTCGAATTTTAAATTATATTTAATCTCTCTCTCTCTCTCTTATTAAATATAGTGGTATCAGATTTCATTTTAATCCGTATTACATTGCTAATTTTTTGAACGAATGAATCCGTAATTAACCCGTGATTCAAACACAGTAAAGCTTTGTTTTCATATAATATTCTTAAATTAACATATGTCGGTCTATGGTTGGTCGAACCCATCCCCAGTCGATGTAATTTTGCAACTCTTCTACGTGAGAAAATTCTCAACCCAAGTGATCTTCGTCCGGTCGGGACGGGACAGCGGTTTGTTCTTCACCGTTCCTTTCCGTGCGCCCAGGACACACAATGTTCGTCTCCATCCAACTGCGACAAGACAACATCTCGTTTTCGTCCGATCAGGACAAGACCCGGAGCTCTTCCTCTTCGTCCGCCCAGGGCGGAGCAAACCGTTCGTCTACCACCGATCACGACAAGACAGTGTTGTTTTTGACTATAAGTACCATGTGGTACTTGTTAGGTGTTACCTTCACCGCTTCGAAGCCCATTCTTCAAGTTATCGTCAAACCGTATAACCGAATGGTTAAACCGAATCGGTTATACGGTTTGACAATGGCAATCCACGTATTCCCGAAACAGGTGTCCCGAATTAATTAATATTTTGTGCAGTAGGACTAATCCGAATAGTGTGTTTATTGTGCTGCCCCACAGTCGTTGCAATCTTTAGTAATTTGAAGATATTTAAACCTTTTGTTTAAGTTTTGTTTAAAAATTGTTTTTGTATATTACATAATACTAAATAAATAATACTAATATTATCCACCTTTTACATAAAATAAATTAACTAAAATTACATATGTATATTATATATAATACATATGCAGTATCACAGGATAAACATAAATAAAATTACACATTCATATGCGCATGCGCGATTAGTCGTTTACAGCTAGTTTCTCGTTTCTGGTCCCGCGGTTGGTGCACTGGTGCGGTAGCAGGTAGACAGGAAGCTGGCGCACGGCTCGGCAGGCAGTTGTAGCGTGTCAACTGTCTTGGATACGAACGGGTCTCTGGTCGACGGCCTTGGCTGTCTATCTTTTTCGGCGCGCACAAAACAGTCCTTAAGACAATATTTACCTGCGTCTAAATTAAATAATTCAAGTTTTATCACGCAATTTTTTAAGTTTTGGAAAAGGGTATTAGGATCCTTCACAAATCATTCCACAAATTATCCACTAACTTATCAGAACTTTTTTACGATTGACCATAAATCATTTTTGTTATGGCGTATTTCCAAAGCTCTTAAGCAGAAATTTATAATTACCTTTATTGAAACCAAGAAATTATTAGTTTGAATAATCTTTGCATATTCATTTGATCTTTCACGATTCAAACTTACGCGAACCTACAAAAGCTGATATTAACTACGTAACTATAGCGTTAGTTAGCAAATAAGTGCTGCCAATGTTTTATCAAAAGAAAAATAAAATCCAGTAATAAGTGAGCTGTTCATAATACGTACACTTAACACTTTCTTTCCTTTTAGCTACCGTTAATTATCTTTCTCGTAGGAAATAAATTGTTAATTGTTTGGTGTATTGTAATTTAGTCTGGCGACAACCGCGTATCCATCAAATGTCAAGAAATATCCTTTTACAAAATAAGATGCGCCACCACTCAGTAAATATATACAACGTTGTCGACTCCTTTTTGTTTGCCGCCATAGCATTCCTTTTCATCTTCTTCATTCTTCCCTTTTTAAAGAGCAGTATCTTGTACCATGTTTTTCAGGATCTTATTCTGTTCCTCTTCTGATGGATGTCACATCCTCATCATTATTTTTTCAGACGCTCATTTTTTCTCGGGTGTTGAAATGCAAGGGATAAGTATTTGAGACATCACTATATAATTTGTAATTTTTTTTAATTGTTACATCTAGTGGCGCGCCTCGAGGTTTAAACTTAGGTCCACTTTTTCTTTAACATTAACGTGAAAGGTGTACTTCGTACGTGAAAGCAATCTCTTCTCTGGATTTTGGAAAATGACAGATGAGAAATTGTAATATAAACTTTATAGACATTAATTTCAAAACTTAAACAATAATGGAAGGTTTCACCGAAGTTAATATTTAACGAGCGCGGCTATAAATTCGAATAATTCAGTTTATACTACGTTTAATTGCTTTACTTTTGTTCACGTAAACGTTCCGACATTTGTCAACTGGATATCTTAAATTTAACTATCTCCACTCCAGACGTAAGCCAGCGAGTTCTGTTCGCCGCCGTGGAAGTGGGACTCCATTTATTTATGCTTCAACAGATAATTTTTGTTTGTGAATCGGAATATTTTGATGAATGGCTTATGTTTACCTTTCTACCGATACGCACGCAAGAAATGACAGCTCCCAATTTTAGATTACCGGAATTCCATCACTTTATATGATTTTTTTTCGGTCGTAATACGCTAACTTCGACTTCTCAAAAAAATAAACATCCAGATACGTACAGACACCGGCGTTGTGCATCCATTTTAGTGGTGCGGCATTAACAAATTTTGTTGAACTTTATGTGAATCGCGTTACTGGCGCTCTAAGTGGAAGAAGGATGATACAGTTCAGTTTTCTTTGCGCCGTCTTTCTCTTTCCCTCTATTTGCAGGAGGAATGCCAACACGCAAGGAAATATTTTCATGTTCCGAATAGCTCTCGTAAATGCGGAGATTTTTATGGGATTTTTTGACTCCCTGATGCTAATAAGAAATACCCATCAAACGAGAGTTTAAGATTCGTGTTTTCCGTTTCTTCGAATCGATTTTTTTAAGTGAAGTTTCGGTTTGGCACAAGTACACTAAAACGTAGGGAGCAGATTTAATTGATTGTTTCAGTAATTACTTTTATCTCGTCTGTGTTAGGATGTTTAAAAGACAAGAAAGAATAACATTGAAATATTTTAAAAATAAACGTTTTAGAAGACGTAAAATTATAACAGCATCCGGGACAAAGAATATAGGAGTAAGTAAAGGCGTCACCTAAAATTTTAGTCGTACTGAATTAATTCTTTTCGCAGTTTCTATTCAGAAAGAATGAATGGAAAATGTGCGAAGTAAGCAGAGATCCCACCCCTCATGTACTGGAGTTGTAGTTGATGATTCCGGGAGAAAATTACCTCAGGGTAAGTTTCCGCATCACCGATTCCGGGTTGGTTATCACCGCTTAGTAACAATAGCACTCTTTAAAGGGGTTTTGTTATGTTAAACGCGGCCGTCGGAGAATGACTTGTACGCGAATCTGCTACGATGCACGTGCTTTTGACATAAGAAAATAAATAGCGTATAGTGCACATATACAGAACGTTTATACAGAGATTGGAAAACAAAGGGCTTTGGTGTGAAATAAAATTTAATTGCCAACTTTGATATCCTCAAAAATTCCTCAGTAATTCCCAAGTTAGTTCATTGCTATTATTATTGTACATTTATGTCAGAGGTACAGTTCAAAGCAAGGTTGAGATGATTTTGGTCATCATTAAAATCATGATTTTTTTCTTGAAATAGTCTTTTATATTTTTAGTACTATGTACTTAGTTAATTAATTTCAATTAATTGTTTTACGGAGAAAAAATAAAAAAAAAGATACATTTTTCATTTATTTATTAACCGATGACACATTACTTAAAATATTTTGTAAATCCAAAGAAAAATGTGAATAAAACATAGGGACACGATATATGCCTTATTAATAAAAAATACATCCTTGAGAAGATTAACTAATTTAACAGAAGTTAAAAGATATATATTTTTTTAATTTTATGAGGTACTATTATTATTATTTTATTATGGAAGCTTTATATTCCTGTGGTAATTGTATCTGTTCATTGCTAAACTCTTTTAATCCTATTGTCGTGGTGGATTGTACCACATTTTCCGCAGTTCTCTTCTACAGAT
>JARFOC010000112.1:1186190-1198775 GCA_031763485.1 Osmoderma eremita
CGGAGAATTACTAAAACTTGATCGTAAAAGGATCAAAATAATCACTTCTGTGTTTACAGGTCACTGCAAACTCAGGACACACCTACACACAATCGGATTATCGGAAGAAACCGAATGCCGGCTGTGTATGGAGGATAAAGAAACAGTAGAGCACGTTATATGCCACTGTCCGGCGCTCACCCGCATCAGGTTCACCATTTTTGGGAAGGACATTACCACCCTAGCTGACCTGAAAAATTCCTCATACAAGAAGATTCTGAGCCACCTCAAGGGCCTGGACTTGTTGGATGAGCTTTAAGATGCCATCCGCTCCACAATATGACCAAGCGGCCGGGGTGGAAGGAGCTATCGTCAACCCAGCGAATGACATCTTAGTATCTAGTAATCAAGTAATTAATCTATTGTAAAGTGTATGTATACGGCGCGGCGTGCTGAAAAAGTGACAGGCATTCTCCGTCGTACATTGATGAGGATTAGGAAGTCCGAGACTGCTATTTGCACGTGGGAACAGACATTCCCACGTGCTACTAATGCTGTGCATAACCAGCTGTGTTGTGTGATCCAAAAGCATTATGTGCGTATATATTTACATTTTTCATTGATGTTTATATGTATATGCATATAATATCATAGTTTGAATTGGTTACAATTATTTCTAACAAATGTATTTTGTTGATAATTCTGAATTTTTGCAGCATCAGTAAAACTAGGATGTCATTAAAATTGCGCGGACGTCTTTGTGATACATAAATATAAAATAGACGCATGCGAAGAAAATTAAAAACATAAAACAAACTACAAAAGCAAAACAAGAGTCCTATAACAGTGGTTAGAAGAGATAGGGCAAAAAAATAAAGAGGAACAATAGAGAACACTAAAAGCGATCAAGGAAATTAGAATCAGTTTGGGTAACGCGAAAAATAATAGGCATAAAATAAAAGGTAAAAGCATAAGCAATGAATAGATGAATAGAATAGCAATGAATGAATAGAAAGAAAGTAGAACTTGGACTGTACGCAACCAAGTTAAAAATGACAAGATGTAAATACATAATGTTAAGCAATGGAAAATTGAAAAATAAAGTTTCTTGCTAGTAAAAACAACATTATAAATTTAACAACCAATAAAAATAGGAAATATGATATCTATAATCACAACTGAAACACGTGCCGACCCTAATTAATTAATATTTTGTGCGGGAGGAGTAATCGGAACAGTACGGTTATCGCAAATGTTGATGGGGATTTTGCGTTTTAGATATTGTTGCTTCTCAAGCAACGGCGCACAAGTTCATATATAGCATAATAACTGTATACAGAGTGAATTCTTGCTAGCTGCGGATAAACTCAGTAAAGGGTATAAGAAACGGCTGGATATTTCAGCTTGTTAAAACAGAATACGCATTACTCTGTTGTGCGGATGCTGGCGAATGTATGACTTGCTTCATCTTTATCTGATAATAGATATATCCGAGAAATACATTTCATGTCCGACACACTAGACTCCTTCAGTAGAGCACGAGCACGTGCACTCGGTATATGTAATGTAGAAGAAAAACGTCCTGCTTTTGTTTTGAATATTCCTGTATATAATTATCTATATGTATACATCTAAATAACGACCAGGCTATCGAATAGCTAACGATATAAAATACCAATTTTATTTACACAATAAAATTTTAATAACTAGGCAAAAAACAAATATTTAGCTTATAATAGGCGAGCCTGTTTAATATATTACATATTTATATTAAACGAGATTTATAGACTATCCTGAAAATATCCCTAGAGTTGCGCCATCTATGTAGGAATAGCCGAATCGAGGTCGTAAATCCTTAATACTAAATATTTTCATAATCCTATTCCTAAAATGTTTATCATAATATGAAATTATACGTATATATGATCTACTTTTTGTGAAAATTATTGTGAATATCCGTTTGTATTTAATTAATGAAGTTAACGAAATCTATCCTCAGGCACCCAAAATATGTAGTTTTAGGCTGCCCATCCATAGATGGCGCCCTAAGTATAGTCACTTAAAATTTCCAATAATGCTTTGTATTTTATTTTAAATTACATTTTACATTAGTATGTATTCCAAACAGGTTTCAGTTTATAACCTCTTGTATGTTTATTTCTATAAAACTACTTATTTTTCTATATTGTACCAAGCGCGAAGATTTTTATTGTAAATATTTTAAAGCTAATTCTTAAAATACTATATGATGTGTACTTGTTTTCTATATTTTTTATGAATAATTTGGTGCGATTAATAGACAATAATTAGCACAAGAAAGCTAACCCAAGTCTATCTCAGCTGCATTTTTTCGCTTTGCTTTAATCTATAGATACATGAATAGATTGAAGTACCTAAATGTATAAAACTATTTTTAAAAGTTCACTTTTCGGAAGCCACCATCCGAAATTTCATGAATAGAGAGCGATTGCAACAGTAGAAGATGCTGTAATGTAAAGGATAAGTTAAAATATAATATTTAAAGTAATAGGATAGGATTTAGTTCCATCAACTACAATATCAACTACATTAGAATTTTGGATTAAAAATTGCCAAATTAGTTTAAAAGACGAAGGCTCAAGAACTAAGATGTTGATGGTAGTATAAACGAAGAACGTCTGATTTAAATGATGAATGATTCAAATGATTCAAGAACTTTATTTTCTTTGTGTACCTACCTCGAATATACGTTTATTTCCTTTTTTGGATATGTTTTCTCATCATTGGCATTAGGTACTATATTGTTTGGTGTCATATAAAAAGTGATATCTAGACAAATTGTCATGAATTTACTTTTGGACATAAACCTTGGGTTCACTACAATTAAATAACACTTACTTTCTAATTACGTAAACTCACTTTATTAATTAAGCTCTTAAAATTACAATCACAATACTACGTACAATAATTCACTAATCTCAACCATTAACTGTGTTGCATTTACAAATCTCACTCTTAGACTTGAACTCAAACGTGGGCAATCTTAAACTAGCTAACTTATTCAACTTGCACCTTATATAATCAAATTTCTTTTCAGTAAATTCCATTCTTGAATTTTCTGTAACGAAAAGAAACACCTGGAAATAGAAACAGTTTTAACGTCATAAGTTCAGGGAGCCTACAGAGTGTGCATTTACAATTTGAACTAACAAAGTTTTAGTTTAAATTGTAAACAATTTAACAATTGCCACAAGATGGCGGGGCAATATCGTCGCAATGTCTTTTGCGAGTAATTAAAGAGAAAGTTACCTTTAGGAGCAAGAACAAAAATATGCTAACCTTTATTTGTTTCTCTGGCAGTTGGAGCTACACCAGTTTACTCCAAATTTTCTGTTATTCTTGTGGGTTCTACAATTTAATATTTTAGGTGTAGTATAATCCATATTCTATGTCATAGTAATATAGTGTTAATTTTCAATATTTGTTATAATACCTTGATACTTAATGATGATTATAAGCCCTTGATACTTAATCTTCCTTTAACGCCTCCATGGCAGAGCGGTCGAATGGTGTACTTATAGATTTGTGTCTATTAATCTGAAATGGAAAAGAACCATTGGTTGCAATTATTATCCGGCGGTTTAGGATTTTTTTTACTCCCGCCATATCCTCTGCTGTTTGAGCCACGTGCAATGATATTAATGACTCAAGCGGCATACTATTGCACACAAGGCGCCCAATGGTAGAGTGGTTATAGTGAGATGTATTTCTACATTCTCGACCGTCGGACAAAAATTATAAATAATATTTCTCAAACAAAAAAACTCTTGCCACATCATACTAATTTTGTGTACATATGTTATAAAATAATAGAATACAGTGGCTTAAAATAGTAAAATTAAAAAAGAAATACCCTTGCCACCATAATGAGTGGAAAACTCTAGAACGTAGAGCTTATGTCAATAGTGAAGAATACATTATATTTGTTGCTTTGCTGTAGAGACCAGATTACCAATTCGTCCATTGCGTATGTGACGTAATGTATTCTTTACTATTGAAGCGAGCTCCACTTCGCTAACTAAGTTGCCATCCTCAGTATAATTTATAAAGGAAAATAATATCAGACGTAGTATCCTGGAAGGTATGTTGTGCACCGGATCACATAAGTGTTATTCCAGTGCTGATCTGATGCAAAGCATATCTCCAAGGTACTATTATTCTAACATTGTTTTCCTCTATAGACTGTATTGAGGATGACAAGAGACTTAGTTGCCGAAATACCTGGTGGTACGGGTAGTTTTGCACATATGTTTGAAATTTTTAATCAATTAATTTAATTCAGAAATATTGTGTATATCATTTGAAAATTAAAATTACAGGCTTGTTTTGTACATAAAATTTTATGGTTTTTTATCCTTTCGTAACTCCTTGGAGAATTTCCTATTGTTGGCGAGCATATTGAATTAGAATATATCTAAATATTTCAGTGTTTATTTGTATAAAAATTACCATGCATATATTAGCATGCGTTGAGGCTGCCTTTACTGTTGATGCAATGTTAAGATCTTTTTGCATAGGGGTAACTACTTTTAACGCGGCATCAAATAATTATTTGTGGTGCAAGAATTTGACATTTAATTTCTTTTAACATTAAAGTTACCACTTCATTTACAAGGTTCATCAACACAAGAGAAACAGGTGTTTTCCCTAATTATTGATAATGAACATATCTCTCAAGGTTTATACCTTAACTACTATGCCCAACATATAAATATTCGGCCCATTGAAACCTATGGTCAATAGTTAAAGAATTTCTTTAATAATAAGATATCGATGAAAATACATAATTTGTAAATTTTTATGTTATCCAGCGCAACAGTACATATGTTCAAACTGTCAAATGATTTTGAGTAATTTATCATTTTCATCCATAAATGTAAAAAAAGCGCTAGGAATTTCTTGCGGTCCGCTGTTCGCTAAATTTTCTGTCCACGTAAAAAAGGCTCATCACTGTGTACATGGCACACGTTGTTTCTTAGATAATATTAAGATACATTCCAAAAAGAGACATATACTGAAGTTGCTTCATACCTTCTTCCCGCAAAATACGTTGAAAATTAAAAAAAAGAAGATGTTACATAATACACCTACGTCCACTTGCCTCTTCAATTATACGTGCAACGTATACTACTGGCTAGAAATACCAACCAATACGCTGGCCCAGTGATATGAATATGCAGACGTGGTCGATTTCCGTGTAATAAAGTGCACCTCTTGGCATAATTTGGATATGTTGCCAGACCATTCACCAATATTACTAGCATTAAGTTCTAAAATACACACTCAGAGACTAACTACTTTGGGGTACAAATTAGGAATTGTTCGCTTTGCTACAGAAATACATTAATTTTAATATCATAAATGAAGCAGTTAGTATAGGTTCTAATAAAGACAATACAAGAAGCGGCATGGAAAGCAACACCAAACGTGAATGCGTCGGTTGGCACCTCTAATTGCTTTGGTGCGCTTAAAGAGGCAATTCTGGAGAAAAGGAAAGTTCGGCAAGTATGGAGATAAAGCCACTAAAGCCGTGAAAGATCTCCTCTTAACCGAAACAAACGAAGTTATTCAAAACTATCTCGAGGGATCCTAATCCACCGAATATTCGTTGTGGAAAGCTTCAAAGAAATTAGAAAAAGTACAAGAATATATTCAGCCTATTAGAAGAAAGAATAATCGGGCTTGGGCAAAGACGGATAAAGAAAAAGAATTTACCGAATATCTGGCAGAAGTCTTGCGTTTCCTTCTGAGATTACACAAGAGGAGTGTGAGTCAGAAGTACCTTAACCGTCTGGGAGTGCACTCCAACCCTGCGGTGATTAGCCTGTTGGACAACAGTAAAAATTTTCATTGTCTAAAACGATGTAATCCCTACGACATAGAAAGTAAAACTATTCCGCGTGTTGTGTAGTTTATTTGTTTAAGAAAATATTTGTATTTGTTAGAGACACCCCACCCAGATATAAATCTGTTCCAACGACAATACCCTTAGTAACAAATAATATGTCTATGTTAATAATTAACCGCTGGATCTTGAATGTACGTGAGATTCCACCAGCCGCTTGTTGATCGTATACACGCGTCGTATTTGTGTTACATCAAATAAATATTGACAAAATCAACTCATCACCGTAAGATAGATTGTTAATTGCAAGGGAGTATTAAAAAATTACCGGGCATACAGACTGGACATTTTTCCTTCGTTCCGTCAACTTAGGTCGACTTCATTGCGCTGGCTGCTATAGTTTAAAATTAACCTCATATATTATTGTTACGAACTTAACACGAACTTAGGTATCTCCAGTTAGTACCTAACAATTTTCATAAAAAAGCAGTCTTCGTTTCTACATGCTCCTGTACGTATGTGTATCGCATCTGAGTGCTTTCCGAACACTCGAATACCGACCGCTAAACATCTACCTTCGCGCCTGTCTCATCTGTCGCTTCTAACTATTAGCATCAATCAGCCGAATAACCTCTTAAATGTAAAATAGAAAAGCGAGCGCGTCTTATGTGGATAGCGGGCCGTTCCGAGATCCGGAGCGCTCTCAATCAAATTCTCAATTATACGTGTCAAACACCCACAATAACGCGCCGTCCTCTTCCTTCGCCCTACGGGATCCCATACGTCCATCTCTATTTACCACCCAGAAACAAAAGAATCACACACACACCTAACATGGCTTCCTACATAGCAACGCCATTCAGGTGTTCTATAGATGGTGGCTCTTTTTTGTTTTTATCGACTCGCTGCCCACCCAATAAGTGACTCGTATATGAAACAAATGCCGACACCTCGTAGAAATTCGGGGCCTTTCACGATCGACTCGGTCGAGTTGGCACATTGGATCAACGCAAGCCTCAATGGTAATTGGAAATTAAGATTGCGCCTGTTGTTATTGACGTATTGCGTTGACGGTAAGTAAGTAGCAATATTGTTATTCGTGTTTTAAGCACTTTTTGACTCAAATCACACATTGTACGTATCTTGTATGTATAATTAATTTAATGAAATAATTTTAAATGTGAATTTGAAAGAATTGACATCTTGGTATTAAAGTTACAGTCGTTATTTACACAACTTAGTTTTTAAAAGTAGTACTAATTATTATTTTTCAAATAAATCTCGTATCGTGTTTAACCACACCTGCTAGAGATACTAAAAAATAACGCAGATATCTCAAAAAATCTTTTTTTTAAATTTCAGTTTTAAGCGAAACACAAATTTCTCTTGCAATGAACAGTGCAGTGAAGCCTGCGGGTTTATGGTTGTATATACAAGGGAGCATTGATAAGTACTTATCTACTTCGGCTATTATATAAATTTTCATAATATTTCAATACAACATTTTATTTATTCAAAATAATCTCGCTTAAGATTTACGCATTTAGCAGAAAGTTCATAAAGTAATTCTAAGCCCTTAATTAATTAATATTATTTTTTTGTTTATTGTTCGTTGTATATAATCTTTTCCTTTCTACCCTAAGGTGTAAGGAGTCTATAAATCAAGATTACAGCTCATCTAGGTGCACAGAATCTTGTCCTTCGCCGTTCTTACAGCTTCCGTCCAGCCTCTATCTTTACTCTTAAGAATTAGTCCTACCTCCGCATTCCGTGTCTTCTTTAGTCTTCCCTTGCCTCTGCTATGTACTTTTGCCTCCCATATTCGTTTAACCTGCCTAGTCTCGTTCATTCGGTTAGATGCCCAAACCATTTAAGCTGATTCCTCTCGATAGTAGTGAGAACCGATTCCACTCCAACTTCTCCTCTAACTGCGTCGTTCCTTATCCTGCCCCTTAGAGTAATACCTTTGACCGCTCTTAAATACTTCATATCAATATCTTATATTTTGTTTTTTTTTGCGATTGGTTAAGAACCCAGCTCTCGATCCCATAAATTTTAACGTATGCTTGAACATTGCTTTGTAGACTTAGTTTAGTTTTTATGCCTATTTCTCTATTCCTTAGTAAATGCTTGTTCAAACTGATACATTTTTACATTCTCTATTTTAGTTATTTCTTCATTTATTCTCTTGTTTTCACTACCCAGCGTCATACCTTTTGCTTTGCCTATGTTGATTTTTAGTCTTCTCTTTTTTAGTTCTTCCCATATGGTTACATTTACTTGTAATCCTCTTTCTGTTGATGCACATATCACCAAGTCGTCTGCGAAGACACTTGGACAGGTAAAGTAGCGTTAATCTAGTATATCCTACATGGATCTTGCGGTAAGGTTCGGCCATAAGGTATGGTCGCTAAAAACAATTCATAGATATGTAGTGAATTTCGATATATATCAAAGGAAATCTCCACAAGAGAACGGTAATATAGCAAAAGCGTTTGGAAAGGCCGCTGCGCCGCAAGTGCAAACGATAGGCGACTTCAGCGTTGAAATGCAACGTCTTCCACTTTTTCTTTGACAATTAATTCACAGATTTCTACTTACTACATTATATACGATAACAAGGTTACAGTGCTACAGGTACTATACAGGAAAATAGAATTCCCAAAGACTGTCCATTGCAAAAGAAATAGAATAGAAGGGAAGAGCTATAAGCAAAGATGAAGGTGTTATGTCGGTATAATAGGTGGTTAACTCTATTGTATGCATACCGTCTAATAATTGCGGACTAGCTCCTGTATGTAGTGCTAAAAGATACTCACAGAGAGAGAAGAAGCATGTTATAGTTCCACGTCCAGAAATTATAACGCGATGTAATAAGTTTATGGGTGGTACGGATAGGATGGATCAGGGCATAGCGAACTATAGAATAAATATCAGGAATCTCAAATGGTATTGGCCCTTATTTTCGTGGTTATTAGACATCTGCGTTCACAATGCATCGGCTTTACACAGAAATAGTGGAAATACCATCCCACAACTTGATTTTAGGAGGGAGATAGCGCAATTTCATCTTCAATCTCATAAGACACCACGAAAATCTGTTGGGCGCTTACCTACTTCTGCTAGACTGTTGCAAAACGATCTCCGCTACGATAGGTATGATAACTTTATTCAAAAAGTTCCAAACGGCAAAAGGAGAAGTTGCACAGGAAATGGGTGTACAAGTTTAGGCCGAACCATGTGTACTAAATGCGACGTTGGGCTATGTATAGATTGTTTCAAACTTTTCCATAGTCATTAATTCTACTGCATAAAGTTATTGTATATATTTCATATATCCAGGATGATTCATTTTCGGCCCTCACCATGGGGATCTCGCTTATTATATAGATAGATAGATTTATTTTGTCACATATGTACAATTGTCATTGAGTAAATTGTGTAAATTAAGTAAAATACAAAGGATATATAAATATATAGGACATATACAGGGACAAATTACAACATGTTAAAATCCAAAAGCAGGTACTCTTCAATAGAGTATACACGATGTATAATAAAGATTTTCTTTATTTGTTGTTTGAATTGTGCGATGGAAGTCCTATTCATCTTCTGTGGTAATTTATTATAAAATTTTACGGCGTGGTAGTTCGTCGAGAGCTGGCTCGATTTTACTCGATGGTATGCAACTCGTAGATCCTACCTACAGAAAAGGATCAGGATAAAAGTTGTTAATATTTCGTACCATATGTAATACTGGCGCTTTGCGTAGCACACTTGTTCTAAATCTCGGTGGACGAAAGGTTTCGACAGATCGAATATTATATTCTGGCACAACGAGCTGTAGCTGTGATAGCAGGTATGGGCAGTCGATTTTATTATTTAAAGCATTAAGCAGATAGCGACCACTATATCTGTCTCTGCGAGTAGCTAATGACGTAACGCTATGTCTTTGCAGCAGATGACAATAGTCTGAACCTCTTGGAGGGTAAGTACCATCCAACTTGAAAGACAAATATTTGAGAAATTTTTTTTGTACCCGCTCCAATGTTAGATTCAGGTAAGTAAAGATTGGGTACCACACTACAGAGGCATACTCCATCTTACTCCTCACCAGTGCATAATATACCATCTTCAGTGACGCCATATTAGTGAAGCCACGGCATGACCTAATCAGAAAACCCAACAGTCTATTGGCTTCACTACAAACTGAGAGTATATGCTGTGTAAAATTGAGTTGGCTGTCAAACATTACACCCAGGTCCATAATCTCATTTTTTCGTGATAAGTCAACGTTGTTAATAGCATAGTTGGCGAAGATAGGGTCCTTGGATTTAGTGTACGAAACAACGAAGCATTTCTCAGTATGGAGCTTTAAACCATTTCTCACACACCAATCATGCACAAAAGTGAGGCTGTTTTGCAGCCTGCTAGTATCGACATAGCTGTTAACGATTCTGTAGATTTTTAGATCATCTGCATAAGCTAGAACGACACAGTCCAGCAATAATGACAAATCGTTAATAAAGATGTTAAACAGCAGGTCTTAAGTTAGAGCCTTGTGGTACACCGGTACAGACTTTAAGCATCCCGGAAGAAAAACCGTTGTAACTAACATAAATGTATCTATTTTCAAGATAAGGGTCGATCAGCTTCGTCAACCCGTCAGAAAAACCAAAATATGCCAGCTTTTTTATTAACAAGGCATGATCAATTACATCAAATGCTTTTGATAGATCTGTGTATACAACGTCTACTTGTTGTCGGTTATTAGAAATAAGAAATAAGAAAATTGATGATGGCCAGACGGAATCGAAGCGTCATATAAAAATTTCGAGTACACTATATTAGATAGAAGATCAAAAGTGACCCTGATAATGTGTTTTTAGTTTTTCTCGCAAGGCCGAATAATAGTACTAGAGGTAAAAGAAAATGGGTTTTTTTGGTTTTAAAAAAAATCTCGAACGTCATTTGTCACAGGCTAATTTTTTCTACGGATTCGTGCCCTCTATCTCCAATAATAAGCGAGAAAATTAAGTCAACGATGAACAAAAGTTTAACAAAAAATTATTTGGTGCACTAATGGGTTGGTATTGTTAAAATTTTAGGAGAAACACTGTTTATGAAATAACAAATAGCTATTAAAATCAAACTTTTAGCTTGTGGAAATCAAATTTCCTAGATTTCGAACAATCATTCGTCACGTGGCGCCCGACCTGGCTCCTATGATAGGCAAATTGAACCGAATTTTAGATTCTCATAGTGAAATTTTTCAATAAAATTGACTTTAAAACCAATAATGCAAGTTTCTTTAATCACTTCAAAAATATCTTGTCTTTAAACTTTTTGAACAGTATGTATGTGGGTATGCAAGTTTTTCTATCCTTTTCTTCCGTTGCTCCGTGTGGTGAACCAGCCACAAGACGTTCGCTTCTCTTATTGTACCCGTCGACGGTAATTAGTTACCTTATATGGTGGCACAAAGAGACCGCCGCGCGAGCCGGCTCCCCTTGCCCCCTCCCAACCAACTATCGCGGTTCCCCGCCACTGTTCCCCTCGTCTTCGTCTTCCGACCGAGCCACTCCGGACCGCTCTCGACTCGGCATCAAAAGCGCCGCCGCGCGGAGCGACTCGCAGAGATGTGCTGCCTTTATTGACGATTATCAAAACTAATTTAGGCTTTGATCTTTGATATAACAATTAGTTTATTATACCGGTGCTGCGATTAACGCTCTGCGGTGAACAGAACTCTTTTTATCCGTCTCTTTCATGTTCTTATTCTTTCTTCTCTTTTCTGTTGGTGTTATTACGCTGCTAACATTGATTTGATGATGGTGTTGGTTAGCGTAGTGAATGGATGGAAAGGGAATATCCGCGTCGATCAACTAGCAAGAGAGCGAGGGAAATGAAACTGCTTTACGAGTTCCTTATATTATAAATACAATCAGCCAGAATGGTCTCCGTATAAATGAAATCCCAGTAGGCGACCTCTTTGAAAAGATCGATTGACATCCAAATGTCTTTTTGCGGGAATTTGATTAACATTGGTGAAATGTGTATAATTCATACCGATAAAGCGACTTTTAATACTACTATTATGATCCTGTTAATGAGTTGGAAGAAAATTGGAAGAACTGGTTATAAAAGAATATTTAGAATAAGTTCATATCTAGTAAAAAAAATTGCACCAATTCAAACTGCGCCAAAGCTTGCAGAAAAAGGAAAATTAACGTATAAACAGGGTGATGCATTAGTGTGGCAAAGCTTGATGTATACGTACTTTGGATGCAAATATCTTTCGGTGTATTTATCTGTACTAAGTCTTATAACATATACCAAATAACCGGTTTTATTTACTTATCAAACTAAGGCTAACACAAATATGTTTTTCTTACTAGAAACATGCAAAAAAAATTAAAGTGCATGATCAATGTTATACTTGAAGTAGGACTACTTAGATCATACAAGTTTTTTAAATTGCTTTCTAAAGTATCCTCATTCTATGATGCAGTAACAAGAAAAAAAATCATTATAACTAATATTTCCCATGATATTTTAGTTCAAACACAACGGGGCAGTGACTTTGATCAGTTGCATTATCGAAAGAGAAACGCTGAGTGAAAAATAATCAAAGCCTGCCCAACGAGCACCAAAGTAACTGAAACCGAGACTGGAACCTATTTGAAGTAGCTTAGACGCAATCGCGACTATAAATATTACTT
>JARFOC010000112.1:1198875-1211357 GCA_031763485.1 Osmoderma eremita
ACTGATGATGTGATATTTTTTATGCAGGTTACAAGTGAGAGAAAGTTTCAAGTCGACCAGCATATTAAAACTCCATCCCATGCTGCAAAACTAACAAAGATGAAATTGGCGAAGAAAGACAATTATTATGGATCTTGATAGCGATACACAATCTGTGATAGACGCCCAAAAGGAGTATTCGAGTAAAGAAATGCCTCAACAGTTGGCGTTTATTAAAGCCAACTACAGTTTTATTTCCACTTCTATATTGCAGTTGGAAAAACAATTTATGAAACAATTTTGAAAAGTTATGTTTTGATGTTAAAGGAAGGGTGGGAAAGTCCGTGTATGCATTTTTTAAGTGTAATAGAACAAAATGAGGGTTTTAAAAAGCTAAAGGATATTGCTAAAATCTTGAGTGGTGAGTCAGTAGAAAATATTGAGTTGACAATAGACGATATTTCTAATTTGAAATATGCTCTTATAACAAGCGTGGACGTAGAACGAACCTTTGCAATAAATAAATACATGTTAACAGACAAGCGCCACAATTTTTCTGTTGAAAACTTTGAGAAATATGTAATTGTAAATTGTTTTCATAGATAATTATGTTGTAAAATGTTCTAAATAAACTTGTAGTAAACATAATAGAATTTTTTTTCTCTATAGTATTCCATTTTCTAGCATTACTCCTATTTTTTATCTGCATATTCTTCATAAGAAAGTGCATATTTAGGCCAAAACATCTGCATGTTTATGCGCATATTTCCACTTTTTTTGCATATAATCCGGCCTTTAGTATCGTCCATCGATCAAACAGACCCATTGACGATTTGTTGTTTATTTGTGCATATTTTACTATTATATGTCCGGCTTATTGTTGCAAATACCTAAAGTGTCTCAAGCCGACGCTTTTCTAAATTGACCTTGAAAAATTTCGGATAATATACCACTGTTATTTTACTGTCAGCTTTGAACTTTTATTTTCGTCGCATTACCTCTCACTTCGTCTATAACAACGAGTTCTTTTCCTCGGTTATGGACCCGAGTCCAGTAATGTAAAAAAGCAGGTGGCGCCACCCTTGTACCGTACCGTTTAGATGAAGTATCCACGACCACCTCCCCGCAAAGCCTGTCGTCAGCTAGCACTTCTGGATAGAAAATTCGAAGTAAGTACCCCCGTAATTTTTACGACGAAATTCCCCTGCCTATTGCTGCAGATTTACCGTTTTTTTTTTGTTTTGAAGCGAAAACCTAGCAAGAAGTAATAATGTAGAATAAAACACTAAATTTTTCGTGGTAAGTACCTTTATTCATAACAAAAGTTACAAAATGGTATTTATTAACTAAATCAGTAGTTACATTGTAAATAACTCACTGCGATTTCAATACAGTTTAGAAAAATGCACTTTAAATTTATGTTTTTCCGTTTATACATATAATCGCCTTTACAAATGCATTCTGCTGCTACTTTATAGTATTTTGTGAAACAACAAACTAACAAAAATGTCATCACTATAGGTACATAATATACAATTAGGCCATAAATCTATTTTTCTCACTCGTATTGAACTCGCAGTAGGATATGCGCAGAGTAGAGGACTTTCAGGAAAAGGATATGTATCTGGACAAAGTAAATTGAACAGATCAGTGGTAAGATCACACAATACATACATAAAAAATCAATGGTATCAACAGAGGACGGTTTAAAACAAACTTTCTCGTGAAAGTAACAACAATTTCGAGATTGTAAAACATCATATTTTAAGATCACAAGGTTGTGATGTGTAGGAACCTCCGTATAGTATAGTAAAAATATCGCGAACAAAAACTGTGGATTGCGAAAGAAGTCAGGACTTTATTTCTGTACTATACGAATGCATATTTATATCGATCAGGCTTTCCGAAAAATGCGTTTTCTTCGTGCCGTCCGTTTAATCTGCACTTAATACTGCAAGTACAATCGGTAGAAATCCGATAACTAACGGATATGTTCGAACAAGACATTCAAACACAAGTTTCATACATCGAGTCAGGAAGTAAGACAGTTAGAACATATATCTAACATAACCTAAAAATATACTGTTGCATTTGATTCATTGCTTACTTAAAACATAATACTTTTAAGGTTATTAGCGTTTTAAAACTAATGGATTAAGTAGATGTCTGAACAGTTTTTAATCTTGTTCGAACATATGGTTCAGTTTAAAAGCACGGGCCAATATGTAAATGTGTATGGCTTTGTATAGAAAAAAAATCATATCATCACAAAAAAACTTTACACAAGTAATGTTTTCGTTTTACTAGAACTTAATTTTGACAAACTTCACATCCATAATATAGCAATATAAGAAATGAAAGTATATTATTGTCTAATTTTCTACTTTTTTTCAACTAAATTACAGGTTTGTTTATATTTTTAATGGATAATGTAAAATAATGATTTAAACAAAAACGCACATCAATAAAACATACTACTTTCCACAAACACGTATCGTCACAGGGAAAATATTGCTATTTTTACATGAGTATTTCCTAAACATTGAGCACGTACCAAGGTATTATTTCAATCGTTAATGTATATAAATATTTACATGATTGTACACGGTAAAACTTACATACTATAATATGTAGACAAGGCTTTTATAGGTAGATTTGATTGTACACATATTAAAAATAGTTTTGCATATACAAAGTGCTTCTTCAAGAATTACAACAATATTATTTTGTTTTATAATGGTATTGAAGATCGTTTCAAGAAACTAAGCAAACAGATATGGGAATTATTGTGTATCTTCATTAAGTATTGCTAGACAGTTTTGAAAATACAAAGAATTTTTAATTTAAAAAATTCCTTCCGGCCTTACATTTTTAATTTGTCTGCGAAAACGACAGAATTTGTTTTTTTTTTAAATAAACGTGTGATGCCAAAGTAAAGTTGTTTCCATAATTTTACTTTGGCATCGCACGATACGAAATTTATGTTGGATAAAATAAAATATTACCGATCGCTACGTTTTTGTAATGTCAGTTGTCAAATTATCAACGTGAAAAAAATGATATTTGACGTAATTTGTACATCGTTATATGTGTGATAATTGTAGCTATTAAAAAAATATATTAAAGGTTATAATAAAACTGACATCTTATTTTCAAATTACCCGCCATTATTTGCCGGTTGCAGCGCTATCTACTATATTCTTAAAGCGATTGGACTTTAGTTTCCAATCTTATTACCAACTGTTATTAATAAAATTTATTTTCTTCTATATTGGAAATAGCAATAATTGGAAAGAACATACAGCCTTGGCTTAAAGTATTGAGCGCCATCATAATATTACTCGTTTAGCAAGTGCAATTGTTGGAACATGTCTAGTGTTTATTTTCAGTTGATGCTGGCGCTGACTTGCGCAATGCGCTCTTCAATGACCCAAGGACATCGGAACATACAGTAATTGGCAGAAAACAGGCCCAAAAAGGGATCCCTAGAAACGACGAGGACAGAGAATTGATAAGAGAATCATTAGGAAATCGAAAGAAATTGTCCGACTTGTGTGAAGAAATAGATAAGTCAATTTCCGCCACAATGCCAACAAGAAGGCTGCGGGAATTGGGTTTAAAGGACTGCTAAGCCTTCTTACGTTATTACTGGGAGCAAAATCATAAAAAAATTCCGAGGATGATTGGTGAAACATTGTATAGTCCGATTAAATGTAAAACAAGATAAAATACTTGAACAAATGCATAGCTAACTAAATATCAAACTGTCTTGTATCATATTTTATTCGCAATGCCACACATAATATATGTTGGTGTCCTTCTCAGATAGTTAGTCCTTGACACCGGCAGCCGATAGGCGCATTGCATTCTGGACGGAAGTCGCGGAACATGGAAGGGTATGTGCTCAAGAAGGGAAGGACAGTCTATGGTATTGTTCAATATACCTTCCAAAAACCTGAGACAGATCCCATCCCGTCGCGCACCCAAGGAAGACATGCCATGACGAGACAAAAGATCAATTGACGGAAGATCTCTAGCGGGATAAACACCATCCAGTTTATAAGATAGAAACTTTAGAAACTTACGATGTATTCTATCGACTTTCAGACAATCGCAGGCATAGATTGGATACCATATTTGGGGTAGCGTACTCAAATTTTGATAAGACAAATGCTTTATATAGAGTTTTAGTTAGATTAATATCTTTAAAACACTTAGAAACACAAATCCCAAAGATTTCGAGGCTTCAGAAACGACATTATCGATGTGCTCTTTAAAAGAGAAACCCGTGTCGAAGAGAACGCCCAAATCTCTAATGACTAATCTTCGCTCAAGGTAGAAATCGTCAATGCTATATGTGAAGTTGATGGATGAGGACGTGCGCGCATAAGAAGCTACATAGCATTTATTGATGTTAATTTGAAGCTTATACCGATTACACCATGTTACCAATCTATCAATGTCAGATTGAAGCACTAAGGAATCACTGACAGTGGAAATCTGATTAAAATTTTTTATAATGAAGTGGCTTGAAGAAAATACCGTTGATCTGTAAGGGTGGCTTGTCCAATCCCCGGATCTCAACCCATATACTGACACATAAGATCCGGAAACATACGATATCGTCGAAAGAAGACCTAAAAGCCGTTGTATCCTAATGCAGAGGATGACCACTGCGGCCTTGATGCCTATTAGGTTTATGTACGTGTGCATCGTGTGTGTGTGTGTGTGAAGTATATGGCTTGTTACCGCCTCTCCTCGCCGTAGAGGGTAGTAGTGTTGAATTATCCTCAATACTGAAGGGTACCGGGAGGGGTACCGATCACCTTTGCTGCAACCGATCTTTTAGAAAAATCGGCTGCTGCAACGGAGATTCGAACCCCGACATCCTGTACAGGTGCCTAGCGCTCTTACCACTGCGTTATCCCGGCATATCTAAAGCCGTACATCTAGCAACAGTGGAAGAATCTGGTTGGTTCTGTGTCCAAACGACTAGCTGCCGTGATAAACGCCAGTGGTGGTCCAATAAAATCCAATTATTTTTCATTAACCGGTTAACTATTCATATGCACACTTTATCACAATAAAAAATATTGACATTCATATAGGGTGCCCAATACTTTTAGCCAAGCTGTATTATTCCGAGTGCATAACAGCAATTTATCAATGAAATAATAAACTGCGTCCACATACGTAGAATAGATATACAGAACTGATGAACTGCGTTGCCGTTCTGAGAGTCTAAATAAAAGCAGAAATTGATCAACTACCTACACATGTGCATTTGTTTTGATATATATATATATATATATATATATATATATATAAATGATTCCTATACCTCATTCACGTTAAGAACATAGCGTTGGAAAGGATAGGCCAATATTTTCCGGTTTACGATTGGTTGACATTTGAGATAAGTTGACAACGGTGGGAGTTGATACTTTCGCATACCTATAAAATTTATCTTGAATAACATCAAATATTACTAGAACTCTTAAATGTGTGTTATTTACGTTTCGTTGTTAATATTTTAAATCTCTTAAATTAAACAGTTAAGAGCAGTTCTTCTCTGCAATAGCTATACGGCTATAGTTATCCATAAATATCCACCATTATCACATACCTTTTCAATGAATCCGTAGCGTTAAACATGTACTACATATGTTTTCTATTGCCAGTTATAGACCTGTAATTTTTCTGAGTTGCTTAGATTTTAACTACCTGTTCCTATTGAAATAAATTTGAATTTGCCGCCAATTCCAGATATACGCTTATTGCTCCTGTGTGACACGCACACCTAACGTACACAGATCATAGCGCCCCCTATTTTATTCTCCAAGTGAATGAAGTATAGTTTTCTACATAGGAAAATGAAAACAAATTAATATATAATCTAATAATTTATCCGATAATAGATATTGGTAACTCCTAACAGTTAACCAACATTATTATAAGAAAAGAAAAGAAGCCACAATTGTAAAAAAAATGGTTTCAGTCATCATCAAGAAAATGCGCTTCCTTATACAGCACTTTAAGCGCCGCAGTAGCTATGAAATCCTCCCAAGCAGCACAATTCAAATTTGCCACAATTATTTTTAGTAACTTCAACTTAAAGATATTAAAATATCCATTGATGTAATACAAAATTGTAAGTAATTTCATGCTTTAATATTGAAGTTACTAAAAATAATTGCGGCAAATTTGAGTTTTGCTGCTTGGGCTATATTTGATTTATTATGTAAATAAATAACTTGAAAATAATTTCTTTTATTGACTAGATTGTATTGTATTCTAGGTATTTCTGTACTGTAGAGGCAAAGTTATTTAATTCCAACATAATATAAGGTGTTGTACTAGTTAACTGATTGATTAATATTTCAAAAACCATAATATCCGAGAATGATTTCCTATCCAATTGCCTTAAAATAAAATAAAATAAATATCAAGAAATCAATTTGAATTTTTTGGCATTTATAGAATTGTGCTAATGTATTACGCATTACTAATGTAGCAGCCCACTTTTGACAGCGAAAATGTTAAAATCACATCAACAGAACCAAACACAACTTCACATTTAGCAAATACATACTCATGTCAAATCTAGTGACATTTCGTTCGCGTACGCAACGCTCTACCAGTTGTAAAGGTAAGGTAAGTTGTGAACGCACTTACTTGGCATTTATCATTTTGACGTTCTATTTAGTATTGATAGTTTTCGTATTTTTTTAACCATAACCGATCTATATATTTGCCAAAACATATGTTTGCCATGTTATGTAAAGACGAAATGTTAAAAGTCGGTTGTTTAATTGCAAGAGCTATATTTATAGACATTATATTCTTAAGCCAGGTCCACACTAATAAATATTCAGGTTGTACATAGGTTGTGCGAATAATTTAACGAAATTTTGGGGGCAGGCACAGTGTAACGTTTTAAACGCCGCCGAAACGTTTATCGTAATATTTACCGCAATTCTTACGTACGCGTATTAGGGCGATAATACGGCCTTCTTAGTTCATATGCATTCAATGCTATTCCCATTTCCACGCTCGCGATCTGTCCCTCTTCTGAGAATCTCTATGATTAAATTTCGACGTCATGCCGTTCCATTGGGCCACCCGAGTCACGCGGCCGCAATCCGCCGAATGATAATGCGCGACGCGTAAGATCGAGATTGATTGGCTAAAGGACGCATCCCCTTGCGCAAGTACCGATGTGTTTCCCGCAATTGAGTAACAGATCTTGGCAAGCAGCAGCCACGGAGGTTGTGCGAATTCCTAGTCTTAGCAAAAGGTCCGTAAAGCGTTAGTGTTAGCCTGTGAGGTGTAGTTACGACCGACCGGAATTATTTCCTGGGATCCTGTATACTGTTTCTGATGCGGCTATAGAGAATTCCCCGAGGCGTTGCCGATATAGACACCGTGACCCGAACCGGACTACCGTGAACGACGAAGGCGAGTTGCTGAGATAAACTTTCCGCTTCTCAGATAAGTTCGATCCATATCTCGAAACCACTCTAGATTCATTGTGTCGCCATTTTCCTCGCTGTTCGAACAATTGCATTTTCCTTTTCTCACAAATTACTGTGTTCTTCTAAATGTATGTTTATCGTCCACCGATCAAACAGACCGATTGATGATTTGTTGATGTGTTTATTTATGCAAACTTAAATGTCATACATTTTGTTTTGTATTATCGATGTTACCCTACATGTTGCGAACTTGTATTTACTAAATTTGACGAATTTCCCGTAATATATATCTATATACTCTGTTTATTTAATCGTGCCCTTGGCTTTTATTTCGTTAACGTTCTTACTCCCTCAATATCCGGCCTTTTTCCGTGTTTATGAGGCATGTCCAGTGTTGATGTAAAGCTCGGTGGCGCCACCCTTAGATCATTTGCATTAGATGAAGTTACCCACCCAATCTCTGGAAAGCTAGCCGCAAGCCAACACTCCTGGACAAAATCTTTAAAGTAAGTACGTATTTTGAACGACGAAATATTCTGTTAAGGAGCAGAATCGGCGCCATAGGTTTATTTGTTTCCTCGGCCTCATCACCGAGTTCGTCTATTTTTTTTTTAACAAGTAAGCCTATCAATAGCTTGTTCCGACTAACCTAGGAAAATATTTACGCCGTAACTTATGTTTACTGTAATCGCTTATAACCACCGCTTATGGTTTAGCCCTAACCGCGAATGTCATCAGCTGACAACCGAACAAAACCTTAATAAACGTCACCGCCCGCCAATAACAGTATTATTATTATTAAAAAATAAATTAAATTTAAATGATGCTTCTAAATTTTCATTTTCTTTAATTATGTTTGGGTGGGCAGTGCCTACCGTGTCACGAAGCGAACAGATATCTAACATAACCTAAAAATATACTGTTGTGTTTGATTCATTGGTTGCTTAGCATATAATCTACACTTTTGAGGTTATTAGCGTTTTAAAACTCACGGATTGAGTAGATGTCTGGACACTTTTTAATCTTGTTCGAACACACGAGTCAGTTTAAATACACGACCAAAATATTTCTAGCGAGAAGTAAAAATGAAATAATAAATATTGCAATATCTGTAAGAATTTGGGATATCACAAATTATACGGCTAAAAATAAACAATTAAACATAAAAACAAAAAAAAATCGATAAGTAGCTACGTAATTTAGTGAACGATTTAATTCCAATATCTATGACTAGCTGTAATATTTTCCATTATAAAAAATATCTGATATATATATTAAAATAAATATGTTCCTGATATGTTTCGTAGTGATATTTTCATAATTTAAGCGGTTATCACAGAAGCACTTTGAATGCTGTTATCATTAGAGTTGCTCAATTTGTGCCAACAGCCAGTGGCGGGCGCATAAAAGTTTACACATAAAATAAATGGTCAGAAATAAATTTTAATATCTAAAATAAATATGAGATATAGAGAGAGAAACTAGTAAAACTAATTATTACAAAGTAAAAAAGAAATTTATGGGAAGAGTTCGGGCACAAAATGGAAGAAAACAGTATAGGAAACATCAAGCTATTATGGGAACTCTAAAATCTATTAGAAATAAAAAAGAATGCACTAATTTTGTAGAAGATAAGAATGGAAATTTGTTGACGGCATACGAACAAATTATAGAAAGGTGGCAGGAATATTTTAGTACAAAATTAAATAGAAATACAGACGTAGGAACAGATGTTAACAGACAAGAAGTTGATCCCGAGGAAGAGAACAGTGAAATTATAAGTGAAGAAGTTGAACTAGCGTTAAGAAAACCGGGAAAATACATGGGCGATATCGGAATAAAATGTGTTCACAAAATAATAAATACTTGACATGAACAACAAATTAAACAACATTAAATTTGAATTTCTCTTTGTAAATACTATCGATTACGAAGTAAAATAGTTGTAGTAATATAAATATACTGTTTTTCTTTTATTTTTCAGAATATGTATAGCTTTTTACCAAAACTTAAAACAAAAATGACAAATGCAAGAAAATTTGACAGATTGCCCTATTGTAAGCAAGCCGTTATGAAGCCATCTGATTGACCACTAATAAACATGATAAAAATATGATGCATTTATATTACACATAGTTCTCTACTGCATCTGTTGGGGGATGCAAACTATCTTGGAAAATAGAGTACGAATAATAGTAGAAAAGAGCATAGATGAGATCCAAAGTGGATTTAGACCCAAGAGAGGAACTATGAATCATATTTTCAGCCTAAGACAGATGATGGAGAAAAATACCCAAGCAGGCAATAACTTATATGTGGATCTTGAAAATACCTTTCACAATGCCCCAAGAGATATGATCTGGGAAATAATAAAACGGAGGCAAATTGGTAATAGACTGTTGAGAGCGATCACGAGCGACATATGTGTACAAGGAATGTGATAAGAACTCTAAATATGTGCAGTAAAGAATTTGTTACGTGCTCCGGAATAAGACAGGGAAGGAGTACTTAATCCACTGCTGTTTGTTATTTGCAAGAGGGCGCCCTACAAGAACTTGGGAATTCAGAAATAGGAAAAATATTGGAAAAAAAAGAAGTAAGAACTGGAGAGAAATGAAAATATTAGCTTACAACAGAGGAGAGTGGGGGAAATTTTGCCTCTGTATCTCACCACCGTAAATGGTAGATGAGGCTGGATTATAATAATAGTTATATACTCAAACACGTACCCCATTAATTAATTTGCAGTCCGAATATTTATTCCAAAAGAAGACATATGCTTCGTTGTCTAGTAAATGTAACACACACATTATATTAAAATTTTTCATAGTGTCGTATGCGTTTTTTTTTTGGAATAATGATGTATGCTATTTACGAGACGTTGACAGTCCTTTTGGATCAACGTAGAATAACGAAATTGTATTTATGGCAGCGTACATGCATTTACCAGATCTCGTTAAAGCTCTCAGTTATACTGAGGGTTGTACGGAATCTGCGCCCCTGCCCGCTGGCGCTAGTGAGCAACTCTAATTATTTTAGAGATAGTATTAGATTGAAACAGACAATACATTATGTGAGATACGTCCTTTACACTTATATTACAAATGGTTGTATTTAGGATACACTAGATAACAAAAATATTCAGAATTAATTATCTACTGTTCTCATGTATTCACGTTCCATTTTTTGTTTCCATTTACTAATCAAGTGTGTTAAGGTATAAATTGTAAAGTGAATAGATTTCAAATAGAATTACAATTATTTGTGTTCTAATATGTACAAACGTGACTAGTTTCGTGAATATTGTCAAATATTTTAAATTAAGTATAAATTTCACATCAAAAATATCTAGTGGTAGTATATTATTTCGCAATCGTTGGTGTTCAATTTGTTCTTATATTAATGCGAATGTAATACATTGCAGCAGTGCTATTTAATTTGCGAAAATGTGTGATACGTAGCTTTAGAATTTTCTAAATCAAACTATTGTATAAACCTAATCTGGAAGACTGGAATATGTATGTGCATTGAAGATCAAAGAGATGTTCTGTTGTAAGATCTAATTTGTTATGCATATATTTATAAATAGAGTGGATAAAATCTGAAATTTAGATATATAATCACATTTAATAAATCAGTTTTTATCATTCTGGAGTATTTAAGTTCTGTGGTTAATTCTGGTGTACGGCGAACTTTATCTGTTAGCAAATTCATGTTGTATGTGCAGAAAAGATATAAATTTAAGCATTTCTACAGAATTCGCTAAAGCAATATCTAGTTACTACGAACGACATTCGTCTGTTTTCGTTTTCGTAATATTGCTTATCTTTTTTAAAACTGGTCAAATACTTTCAGCACATAGTTTCAGATTGCATGTGCAGACTAACTTTGCTATCGGTTTTTTGCATTACTTCCGTCTGTAATGGTAGTTGCGAGGAATCAATTACAATCGACGGTCTTTGCGGTGCCTGTTGATCGATAAAGGGGACTAATTCGCTAGCAGCATGCGATTCGGAAGAATCTTGCCTTTGAGAGGGGGTGCTGTCAGGAGCTGAACCTGAACAGGAAGGTATTAATAAATCGTCTATAATACTATAATTCGTCTGGGATGTAATTGGGATGAAAATACCTAACGGACATTGTACCGGGGGAGAGCTACAATCATCTTCTATAGCGGTTGATCTTCTTAACAATCTGGGATTGCGGTACTCTTTTGTCTCGTGCAGTACGGAGAGGTACATGGGGGAATTCGAGACATCTTGTTCCTCCTGTTCGTCTTCATATCTTCTCTGGATCAAATTCTCCATTAGCATGTAATCATTTTCTTCGGCGTCCCGTAAATGCTCCTTTTCAATGAACAACGCAATTTCAGGATTCGACATTTCAGAGGCACATCTTCGTCGAGAACCTAACAATTCACAAAAAAAAAGATTTTTAAGCAAATTTTGAAAGTATTTAAATCGCACATACTTTGTCCTGCTGTAGCTTGCCCCGGTCGTGGAGGGGATAGCAACCTCGGTGTTCGTGGAGGACTTAATAAACCGCATACGCTTTCTAATTCGTCTGTAATGCTCGTATATTCTGCGTGCATGGTCAATAACAGCCCGCGTGGACTTGCTTGAGGACCGGCACTCGTTGGTGGAATTACTTTAATCTTCGGTTCGGCAAAAGTAACGCTTCTCTCAACGGTACCGGCTCGTACTGGTAGGAAAACGGTATGCTCGCTGTTGTCCGGTTCTGACTGCGTTTGCGAGATTTGCCTGCGGGTTAAACTTTTCTTGCTGCCTCGTAAAGATTCCCCTATAAGTTCTTCTTTTAGCATTAAATTGCATCAATAACTATTCAGGGTGCCGATTTTCTATCTCCGTATATGGGTAACTTTCTTAATATTAAAGATACAGAATCGGTTAAGTGCATTAAGTTGCTCTGAAAATAGAGTACCTAATAGTTGATGTTAGTAGAATAGCTATGAGAGTTCTGGCGCAAAATCCCATAAGATTTAACACAGGGGTCTCAATTCACATTTCC
>JARFOC010000112.1:1223972-1247447 GCA_031763485.1 Osmoderma eremita
GTTCTTCGATTACCACCTTACCACTGCGAGTTAAATCCCATTGAAATGGTATGGGCACAAGTTAAAAACTGTATAAATACGGAGAGCAAAAATGATTATCATATCTGAAGTTTACAGCAACATTGTCTTCCATTTAGCACTTCTTGTTGGGCGCTTAAATTAATATAATTGTATATCTTATTATATCTTATCATTGTTAACGTGCTTATAACAATAGGATGCATATTTAGACGACTTAAAAGCCAGAATTCGAAATTATTTCCATTCAATGTGTTTTCATTGATTGTTCATTTCTAATGCTGAGTTTATTGCTTATTGTTTGAAATATTTTCCTTGTACTACGATTTCATATACTTATAGATATTTATACATGAATTGTTTACTTTATTTTCTGATGAAAGATCCAGTCTCCAATACTGCTAAATTATTGAATACCAAATTACTCTTAAAGCTACATAATAAAAACGACCAAAGGGAGGTATAAAAACAGAGAAAATTACAATAAAAATATCTTATCGTAAACTACTAATCATATAATCTTTATTCTTCCTATTACGCGCGTTATTATTACTATATAGTTGTGTTGTGGATCGTTTTGAAATAAAATTCAGTAGACTGTATATGTAATTATAATTGAACTGATATATTGAACTGATATATTCGTACTGTATGTATACTTTGTTGAATAATTTGCACTTGCTCTAAATTACGTGAGATAACGTGTTCGTCTACTTTGACATAAAGAAATGAGAGGGCGGCAAAGGTCTGTTTCCCTTATATAGTATTTTTTCCCGCTTCTTTTCCCTCAATACTTTGTACATATGCACATTCCTACCAACATAATTTCTCTCACGTAATGACAAGCTGGCCAACCTATTCTAGCTTAAACAAGTTGCAGGGTATTCGAAACCTAAAAATAACATTTTGTCAACAACTTAAATATACCAAATATCACTAAACGTTGACATAATGACAATATCTGATTTCAAATTATAGCAAATGCACTTATAATGTTTAAACAGTGTTTCATTAAACACATCTTCGAATTTGAAAAACTTTTTAAGAATAATGTGAAAATATTATCCACAAGGGACATATGTCTGCCATCTATCGTATAATAGCTAATAGAGATCCAAATAAAATTTAATATTGCTATAAAATGTGCGTGTCATCTACATTGTAATAGCACCACTAAAGCAGGTACAAATTACACATATCATCATGATTACAGATGTGAAGAAATCCGTCTGCAATCCAGAGATAAGTTTGTTGACTTGCAGCGGCGTGTATGTCCAGTTTTAGGACACTCTTGACAGTTCTAATCTAAATAAAATATACAAAGAATACATTAAAGCATGTGAAACTGTGATTCTTCTCGTAAAAGGAATAATACGTATGTGCAAAATACGATATTTTCGGCTACACAACTGCGTATTTTAAAGTGTTATGTTTGAAACTGTTAAACAGGATGACAGATGCGAACAGAAAAAGCACCGGAGGTGCTGTAGAGCAAATTATGAGGAATATGACTTCGGATATACATAATGTCGACGGCCAATACCGACAATTGGGCTATATTACACCTACCCAACATACAGAATCTTGGAATATACCCACTCAGAATGCTTACGTAAATTCATACAATATGTGCAATAATGATCACCAAATACCCTATCAAAACATCAACAATCAACCTGTAGCATATAATTATCAAAATCATTATCCAGAACAATTTGATAAAGGTTTAAATGGAAACGATTTATTTGGGTTTAACATGTATCCAAATTTACAGAATGGAATTGGAATTCAAGATATGAACAACATGTACGCACATGATTTTAAGTATATGCCTCATGTTTATCACCATCCAACTACACAGCCACAGCATCCTACACAAGATGCTGCCTATATTCCTAATCATCAAGGTATTAATACAATAGCGAATAACACCAATATAAAAACTTACCATCCGCCTTCCAACAAGCTACCTTTAATAGATAATCTAGTCGGGAATTGGACTCCAAATACTAGTGGAACATATTCTCCATTTGGTAATGTAACTACTACTAATATGTCTAATATATTTGAATCGGATGCTAATACTTTGAACAATATAAATAATGAGAAGAAATATAATCGAAATTGCCCTGAAAAACTCAATGATGACATGATAAATTTTCCATTTAGTAGAGATAATAAGAAACCACGGATTGTTGCAGAAGTTAAACCTATGAGGCCAACTTATTCAGATGTTTTACTGAAAACAGTGCCAAACACAAATAATAAGTCTGGTAAGACTGAAGTGAAAGATGTTAAAATTAAACAAACCAATAATAAGAAGAATTCTAAGAATGAAAAAGTGCAGAAAACAAACGTTAGTTTGAATCGCAGCAATACCAATCACGAAATAAAAGATCTGAATATTGAAAAAACGAACCACTTGAACAAGAGCGCTGACAAAACAAAAGAGAATAAGCCAGGACAGTTGAATCGAAAGTGGGTATCTTTGGATAATGTAACTGAATCATTTAGTGATATAAGAAATGAAATAACAGAAGTAAAATATAAGAGGAACGAGGAGGTAGCGATAAACAAATCGGCAATTAAGAGTGGACAGCGGAAATCAACAAGAAACATTGATCACGTAGATACTGACTCAAGTAGCAATAATAAAAATGAATCTATAAATTCTAATAAAAATTCTTTAAAAAAGGGAATGAAAGGTGGTTCGAGACAGAAGAATTATGATTTATCAAGTAATAATGATAAAGCACCTAGCAAAAAAAATCAACGGAATAGAAGACGTGATGGACAACTGTCGTTAAATATTGTCCAAGAAAGAATGAAGATATACTTGGAGCGTTGGTGGAAATTCTGTGTAGGATTTTTACTTTGGCTATGGAATTTGGTTGCAGATATTTGCAGCTTGAGTTTACAAATATTTCGTGATGGGTACGTCAAAATGATCTTTATGTAATATGTTTTTGATTATATAATTATTTAGGGTATGTAATCTATGGTCTTGGTCAATGGTGAACTGGGCTATCTTCAAAGATACTACAATCTCCCTATTAAAACGGACACGTGTGATATCTTGGTTGCATGAGAAGTTTAAAAAGACTAGAGGGAAAGAGAATAAACAGTTCTTCACAAGGAGTGGTTTACAGTACAACATTAACATGCCGATGACTGGGGATGAAGCGATGAAACGATTATTAGCTTGTAAAGGAAAAGATCCGTACAGCATATTGGGTGTTACGCCAACTTGTACAGATGATGATATTAAGAGATACTATAAAAAACAAGCAGTGCTAGTTCATCCAGATAAAAATAAACAACTAGGCGCTGAAGAAGCTTTTAAGATATTAGTACATGCTTTTGATATGATTGGGGAACCTGAAAGGAGAGCAGCATATGACAAAGGTATATTTTGTGTGTTATATCTATGTACTAATATTATTGTTATTATAATCCAGCCTCATCTACCGTTAAGGTGTTGAGGTGCGGAGCAAAATTTCCCCCACTCTTCTCTGTCTTCTCTCTCTATTTCCATTTCTCTCCAGTACTTACTTTTTTCCCAATATTTTCCCTATTTCTGAATTCCAAGTTCTTGTAGGCCCTCTCTTTTCCTTTTTTTGTCATTTAATTTTCCACTCTTGTTATATGACCTAGCCACAAAAGTTGTTTTCCTTCAATTCTCTCTTGTATAGGAGACACATTTAATTGTTTCCTAATCTCTGCATTTCTAATACGGTCACTTCTCGTAACTCCTGCTATTGCTCTCAGATATCTCATTTCGCAAGCTTGTATTTTGCTTTTTAAGGTTTCATTCATAAGTTAATACCCGCACATATACACTATTGAATATTTTAATGTTTATTTCTGCCAGTACTTCTTTCTTCCATATAAAGGTTTTATTGAAGGCATAGTATAGTTTATTAGAACTATTTATTCTGTTGGTTATTTCTGGGTCCAAGCTATTTTGAACGTTCAATATTGATCCTAGATATTTAAAATTCTCAGACTGTTTAACTTTTTCGTTATATATAATAAATATTCTTTTGCCTTTTCTCTTTTGAAACTATAATGACTTGTGTTTGTTCGTGTTAATTTTCATTCCATATTTTTCAAATTCTTCCCTCCACACTATCGTCGGTATACATTAATTCAGCAACATATAAATATTGCAGTTGTTTTATTTCCGCCATGGCACCTTTCAACTTTGCACGGCAGTTTTTTGTTATCTCATCCACAAATATAAGAAACAGTAGCGGACTAAGTACTCCCCCATGTCTTATTCCGGAGCACATAAAAAAATTCTTTACGACACATATTTAGGGTTCTTGCCACATTCCTTGTGCACATGTCCCTGCTCTTGATCCGTTTTAATATCGCCCAGATCATATCTTTTGGGGCATCGTCAAAGGCATTTTCAAGATCCACAAAACACATATATAAGTTATTGTCTCCTTGAGTATTTTTCTCCAACATCTGTCTTAGGCTGAAAATATGATCCATCGTTCCTCTGTTGGGTCTAAATCCACTTTGGTTCTCATCTATGCTCTTTTCTACTATTATTCGTAGTCTATTTTTTCAAGATAGTTTCGTATATTTACTCTCGCTATTGTTCCCGTTTTCCATGCAGTATTAATCATTTTATGAAGTCATTTTGTTCCAATATCCCCCTTGTATTTTAATAATTCCGCCTTAATATTATCCAGTCACAGTGCTTTACCATTTTTCATTTTTCTTAACGCTAGTTCTACTTCTTCACTTGTAACTTACCTGTTCTCTTCTTTGAGATCAACTTCTTGGCTGTTAACATCTGTTCCTACTTCTGTATTTCCATTTAATTGTTTGGACTTAATGGTGATCGCTGCCAATTTCGAATTTTCTTTCACTATTGTATCATTGATCCGCTTTCTATTCTGTGCCTGAACAATGTACTAATAATAAATTTATTCTAGAATTGGCTCATGTTGAACAAGCTTGGACAGAACTCACAGAGTTGTTAGCTCAATTTCAGCAGAAGGTTGAGGCAGCCTCCAAAACAATTCGTTGTAGCTACTGTGGATCTGGTCACAAGAGAATTAAAATTGACAGACCAATCTTTGCCGCACGTAACTGCATTACTTGCAAAATATATCATGCAGCCAGAGAAGGTGACATTTGGGCCGAGGCAAAGTATTTTGGCCTTATATGGCGTTACTATGCTTGCATGGAAGGTGGGGTATATGATATCACAAAGTGGGCAGGATGCCAAAAGAATAGTCTCAAGCAGTTGAAGCCAGATTCTCACAATGTCCAATATCGAATAGCGCAAGGAAAATATGCTGGTACTTGTAAAAAAAACAATGGCAATCACGAAAACAAATCATCCTCGCGCAATGATGAACCAGCAGCTAATGTGGAAGATTTATTAAATAAAATCTATGAGCAGATGGAAAATAATTCTCACAACGTTCGACGCAAGAATAGTAAAAAGAGCAAGTGATCCTTTTTATATAAATACATGATTATACGTAAAATATAGAGCTATTATATATTTACATTATACTATTTTACGTAATTTTATTTCTTCACAGTTGTAAGCGCTTATTAAAAAAATAAAACTACAAAATCTGCTTATACAATAAAAAGTAAATTATATTGTTATATGTTCTAAATTTTATTTGTCTTACTATTTATGATGACTTAGCGCTTATTGAATAAAAGCAATTTATCACAAAGAAAATGGGAGTATATTTGTAATTAACTGTATAAGTATTGACCAGCGGCGGCTCGTGAGTATTTTTAGTGGGTGGACAGCAGTAGGCCCAAACTCTGAACATTTATTATTATTATATTTAATGGGTGGGCAGCAGTAGTTACAACGTTGAACATTTATTATTGTTATCATTATTAAAAATAAAATAAATTGTCTCAAGATTTCCAGTTTCTTTAATTATATTTGGGTGGCCACCCCCCGACGAGCCGCCACTGGTATTGACCGTCCATTGTTATAAGGGAATACACAATGCCTTGCCAAGCCATAGTGCTACGCAACCGAATAGATCTTGTAATCGGTTAACCAGCGTGACCGGTATAGTACGCATTATTTAATTCGTAGAAAAGTATTTAAATACCACAAGACTTCTCCAAGATCTCTAATAAATTATATAACACAAAATGTAATATTTTCGACCACCTTGAACAGCCGAATTAACCAGTTAACCGGTAATTCCCGGAGTTGCTCTATTTATGCTGCCCATTAATTCAATTAACCCTCTAAAAATTCCAGGATTGTTTGATGGCGATGCGTCATACCCGCGAAGCGGCAGTTCAAATTCGCCACAAAATTTTATCAATAAAGTTATGTTTCTGAATTGATTGTCTATAAGCGCCATCTACATGGGTACCAAAGTTCACTCGACCGATGTTCGTGAGATTAAGAACGTTCATGATTCGCCTTTAAACAACAAGCATGGAAAACTAAATAATTACTTGTTTTTTCACAACCACGTATCCACGAAATGTTTTCATAAATTTTATTTTTAAATTGTCTTAGAAAAGTTTTTGCTTTGTCCATTTTGATTTAAAATTATTGTGGACGCAGGTCATTCCAGTGATTTAATTTCATTTTTTTCTTCAAAACTCGTCCGGTGGTTACCGTGACCTCTAGTTTCTTTTTCCGAAAATCACCAGTTCCGGAAAAATGAATAGCGAAACGCGGTTACTGAAAATGGTAACTTTCGGTTGTAACCGCGATTGCCAGAATAAGAAGCTGGTTACTCGCGGTAATTGGAATTATTAGAGATTATGTTTATTCTGTAACCTTTAAATATGAGGTGTTCTTCGGCTTCGCGCTCCGAGCACACTAGAACACTCGTTTTGAGTTCCAGATTCAAAATGTTTCTTATTCTAGATTTACCTACCCTTTTCACCTCAAGCACCAAGAAGTTTATCCGAACTTTATACTCTTAGGGGGCGCGAGGTGCGTGCGCGTACTATGTTCCAAGCTGTTAGGGAGCGGAGTACTACTCCAGAATATTTTGCTATCGCCCGGAAAGCAGTTAGGGTATCTGATGGTATTGAGCAGCGGGGTTGGTGATGACGTTTTGGGTGCGCAGTAACTAAGATAGTACTTTGTGCGATTTTGTACAGGTTCCGTGCTATTAGAGAGATGCCACGACGTCGCACGAATTAGAGCCGCGCCGGGTATTAAGCGTAGATGAGAGATAACCAGCCCCATTTGTATGGAATTAACGTTCACTATAGTCTGTTTTTAAAGTAGGAGGAGCGTTTTAAATTTTCCGCGGTGAACTGCGATTGGTTGTTTCGCACATCCAACCAATCACAGGTGCAGGTTTCAACGCGGAGAATTTAAAACGCTCCTAGTTTAAAAACAGACTATAGCTACTCAATAAATATAATTTTTTCTATCAACGTTTAGATAAATTGAAAACTATAAGCAAGGCTATGTAAAAACCGTTTCGTGAATAACGATATTTTTTAGAAAACGTTTAAATATCCACCTTATAACCAATATCTCGGTTTCAATTACTTTAAATCATTCACGGTACGTACTATGAATTTTCGTAATACAACACAATGGCGTTAACAAAAATGATACACGCTCATCGAGCCTTGGGGCACAACTGAACGGTGTAATGATGCCTGCAGCTCCCTTTGCCGTAAACCAAGCGGGCGCTCGGAAGTCTCTGGCACCTCGTTCGGCAATTAAAACGAGGCTAAGGAGTTTTCCGCCTGGAGACATTGTATTAATTTGTATTTATTTTTGTGCGGAAGCGAATATAATTTGTAGTGTATTAATTTAATTAATACATAATCGAAATTTTTATTTGTTTATTTATATAAAAAGAAATTAATACATCTTCTATAAAATTTAGTCAGAGCTACAGCCCAGCACCCCTTACCTCAGCCGCCACTGAGGTAAATCAAATACTGTCCCATTGATCTTCTAAATGCTAGTTTTTCTGTTTGTTTACGTATACCGTAACTGATTTTTTATGTTGTTGCTTTAGTGTATCTATAACTGATTGTTATTTTACGGAAAAATGCATTACAGCGCACAAATTCCAGGGGTCCAGAATGGCAGCATGTAAAGGTGGGAATGTCCGAGCAATTCTCCATAATCACTATTTTGCTCCATACGATGCCTGTTTCAGACATGTAAACAGTCAGAGACAAATTTAAAAGAAAATGTGGTCAGAGATCTAAGTGCGATTTGTTTGCCCATTGAACGGTTTCGTAAATTTTGAATAAAATATAATCCAGAGTGCGTATTGCACTTCTATGGTAAGTGTACATTTACATTTGAGGAAAAACTCACAAACCCCTGTTTATTATGTGTGTTCTAATGTGTGAACTTGTAAACATCTATAGGTACATTATGCAACTTTACACTTTTCAAATAACGGGCAGAACCAGATAGTATATGAAATGGTTATTTAATTAAATTTATAGAGAAACAACACAAAAAATCTACATATGTCTTACATTATGAATGCAAAACTATCATAATTCGAAATTAATTAATGAAAAAAAGCCCTTGCTAACACCAACACGGATCTCGTCCTGGTTACAATATAATTTTTTGCGTGAACTAATGCAGAATACTCTTTTAGGCTTATTAAGTAATACAACTACTTATATAAATACTTATTACATATTTGAAATTATACAATACATGGTAATACATAAATCCTAATTAAAAATAAATTTCCTTTCTAAGATTTTCTTTGGTTTCTCACTTTTTTTACTTAAGAATTTAATTTACATATAAAGTAATTATAGTAATAGTTATAAGTAAGGTAAGGTAATCGCGTGGTGAAGACGCCCAAACAGTGGCGTAATAGTACGGCAGCAGTTACTTCGGGCTGCTACCTGCTACATAGGCAGCCGTCAGTGAAGAATCAGTTTGATTGTGAATACACATTAGCTTAATAAATTGAATGTGTATTCATGCCACTGATAAATTGAATTTCACTGGCAGCTGTTCCTACAATGAGAGACCACCAAACAAATATTAATTATATTAATACCACAGCCACAAGCACTACTAGCACGCATGATTCATAGCTGATAATTGAAGGCAGTTATCCACCTTAAGTATGAAATGTAGTACGAAATAACTTTTTATAATTTACGAGCATAATTGTTCCAAGGTACCATCTAAAAAACATAACGAAGAACTATTATTAATTGCGTTATCCAAATCTTTCTTTAAAATAGTTTTCCTTTTTCCCATTTGTGTATATTTAACTGTTTCTTGACCAATGGCTTGTAGAAACAATTCCTATAACAATATAATAATAACTATAATAATTCAAAAAGGAACAAGTAATATATACTGTAGCCTTTGTTGTGAGAAATAAAGCATCTTTAGATATAATATGACAATCCGGATCAAGCTTCATAATTGACTTTACTTTATTAAGCGGCAGTTGCCACACTCTGTGTTTTTCTGTAGCCTCTTTCTTAGGTTTACTTTTATTAACACAAGTTCCATTTCCAACATTTTCTAGGTCCTCATTAGTAGTGGTGTCCACAGCTTCGTTCTCGTCGTTATTTATATGTGTGACTTCTATATTTTCACTATTTTGTAATGCGACAGTTACGTTTTCATCTTCATTATTCGTTTCAGCTTCCATCCTCATGACTAATCTATTCTCATTTGGCATGATGTAAATTATAATTAATAAATTCTTGTTTTATCATTTATATGATTTAAATTAGAGAAAATATAACGGTTTATAATATATGAGGGTTGGCAGGTTAGCACCACATCAAAATATACTCAAAATCCCGCCAGGAGCTGCAAGCCATGCAGGCTGAAGAACTAAAGTTCTAAAAAAAAAATCACTAAAATTAAAAATTTGGTCCATTTCTAACATTACTACTCGCAACAAAACAGCCGACATTTGACATTTGTCGCATTCAGCTGACGTAACTGTTGTGAAGACGTCTGCTAGGATCTTAGATCATATATATTACATGGATACCGCTATGTTTCCAACATATCACAGACATAAAAAAGAATCGGCATTTCTATCTAACAACGGTTATTCGTATTTTCTTATTCGCACCTAAAGAGCGGACAGTCATGTTTTGTAGCGCTTTTATTATCCGTTAATTAGTGGGCAAAATGGCCTTCGGGAAAACAATTATTACATGAATTTGAAAACAATATTTTCAAAATGAGTGACCCTGCTGAGGTTCGTGCTATATTTGGCTCTCAGCTGAGCGTATTTTGCAGTATAATTAATCATATATATTGTAATATATATGATCTAAGGCCGAATGCGACCATTAATAATTTTAAAATCATATCAAATCTTTCGTCCGCATAGGACTTCTACAATTAGCAGTGTTCGACATTTGTCTTTTTGACGTTGTATTCAGTGGCACAGAAAGAGCGGTAAAAACTCCAGTGTAAAACAATAATCAATGTTAATTCCATATCAAACACGTTGTATTTCACATATTTGCAACAAGTCATATAATCAGCTTCTACTTTAGTTGTTTCAAATAACCCGTGGAGAATTGCACGGACTATGGGTTGGCATCACAAGGGTATCACTAATACACAGTATCGGGAAATCCACACGAAATAAAATTCGGTACATATGTTTCGAGAGCGCGTAGGCTCCCAGCGTCAACCAAGTCTCAAATTCGGGACTTGGTGAAGATGCGCTCTCCAAACATGTGTACGGAATTATATTACATCAATTTGTTGTTGTGGATATCCCGATACTGTGTATTAATAGTTTTTCAAATAAATTTGAATAACAATAACCTATCTATATTCCTATCAAATCAAATGATATGCTCTGCAATGCTCTGACAACCATGTTATGGAACGAAATGTGAAAAGTCGGTTGTTTAGTTGACAGAACTATAGGTTCGATTAAGGAAAATTGGGTTTATTTAATAAGTTTCTAGATTATTGAAATTATACGTACAAAATCTCATATAGAAGTAAGTATAGTAGTAGTATTTTGCAAATAAAATACTAAGTAATGATAATCTAAACTCCACTTACTTCTCTTATATGCTATGGTGCTCATAGATTTTTCATATTATCCTTTGTTTTAAAGTTATATTTGCCATAATATAGATTTTGTGTCCATTACTGAAGTAATTATATTTTTTCTAATGTCTTTCTGTAGAGAAAAATTCTGGTTTCATGTAAAATCCGAAAAAGTAATTGATTGATTAGTACCACATTAGTACAGACGTCGTAGCATATAAAAATGTCCTGACATTATGTTTTAATGCATAGCCTTTCGACACAGGGCATTAGAAGTAGGATATTACCTCCATGCACACTGCAATATCTTCGACGCGGTATCTTGAAAACAGTTCGTGAAGGTGCACAAGAAATGTATTGTCTACTGCTTTGTAAAATATCTTGCAGTGCGATGACAGCGCCTCTATTGACTAAAATTATTGGTGAAGCCAGTAGTGCGAGAACCCATCGAACAATGCCATTTTCGCCTTCCGTATAAAATCCTGAGTGATCGCCGTCGAATTTCGTGATTATCGCGTTTTATTAGATGAAGAACGGTGGCGTCTTTAGGCGGGCAACGTTCGGTGGACGGGCAAGCAGCACTTAACATTTCAACAACATTGTGGCGTTAGTGATTCAGTTGAAGTGCATTATTTTTACAGAGCAGTGTTTACAAGTCTTCAGCCGTCAAAACAAACTGCATTCGTAGTACTTTGGGGTAGACTATACTTGGGACCCCTAAACAAGTAATCAAGTAATAATTACCAGGGTACATCTCGCGGAACTGTTTACACAGCCGGTTTAAACTGGGCAGGTATGGCGGTAGATTCGATTTTGTTTACAAAACAATGCCAAGAAAGTGAAAATGGATTTGTGATAGCTAAAATGTGAGCCTGCAACACCTATCAGTATTGTTTAAAACGTTATGGATCCAGTTTTTCAAAGACTCGGAGATGTCACAATACAGCGTCTTGAGAAACCCAAGGATAAAGTGGGATTGCAAGGCAACAATGATATTATGGAAAAGGAGAACAAGGAAGAAAGAATTGAACAAAATGTAAATACTTATGAATTCATTTACTAATACATTATAATAAGAAGTAGTAGTTAGGGAAAGTTTCGCTTTAGCATTAATGATAAATTGCTAAATTAATTTTTGTTCAATATGTATTTCATAAGCTGGCAGTATGGTATAGTGGTAAAGTGACGGTGCTGTGATTCTAGTAAAACCAAGCACACCTCACATTGAACTGTATGTATATGGTAACCCGTTTACAAAATATATATGACGCGGCTCTGACCATCTAACAGCCCTACACCGAAAGGTATATGGTGTTTGTGAATTTTACTATTACTATATATAATCAAAAACCTTATAAAACCGTTCGGTGTAAGGTTACAATATTAGTTTTATTTGCTGCCCTACCTGTTCATAACGTAACTTCTATTCTTTTTTTGTTTTTGCCAATTGTTTTGCTTTTTGTAGTGTTCGCCAAGCCGTTTCATAATTTTTTCTATAGTTTTGTTCCGTGTCTTCCTCTATATTTCTTTACTTGGATTCTCGACTCCCACATAGTTTTCACCATTTTCTTATTGCTCATTCTTACTAAGTGGCCATACCCCCTCAACTGACATTTTTAATTATTTGATAAGTGGTGTTATTTTTAGTTTTCTCCACTATTGTATTTCTCATTCAGCCTTTTCTTGTTATACCTCCTCTTGTTACACTCCTCTAAGATACTCCATTTCTATGCTTTGAATTATGCCCTTCATTCTTTTTGTAAGTACTCAATTTTCACATACAAACATTAGAACTGATGTATTTCACTTCCAGGAAGTAATCGTTGTTTGGTAACGAGTAATAATTCATCAATATATAATAAAAATATATAAATGACACTCAAACATAAAATTTCTTTACTTTAATATATTGTTGATTACAGGATTATGAGATTGGTGCTAGTCTTGGGGAAATCAATGTATGAATTAAATCAGATGAAGTATTTTTCACAAATTCCTGTCTGTCATGCATATATGATACTTAAATGAGACTTAATGTACTGAATTAAATCGAATGTTTATATAAGAGATTAATATTATTTATGTGCGCATTTTTGAAATACTTCTGGAAAATATTTGTTTTTCACTTTCAGTTCCAATTAAACTTAGAGGACTCACAAGGTGTTAAACGGAATTATGAGAATATACCTGGCCCTTCATCTAAAAGGGCCAAGTTTGACAAAATGGACTTTAGAAGGAGTCTTGATTTCGAATCTAGTGCTCAGTCATTCAGTGACACTGAGCTTACCGACTATGATACAGACTCAGAGATTGAATCTGATGAAGAGATAAACATCATGAAATCTCAAAACTCCAATATTGAATCGGCAACATCTGAGTTAGAAACCAGTACTGATTTCTTTGAGAAATTCGTGCAGGAACCATTCGAGGAGCAAGAATCTGAATTGGATGTAAAGCCTGTAGATGAGATTAAAGTTGAAGCAGATGATTATGAATATGATATAAAAGAGAAACTGAAGGAAATGGGCGAGATTAGCTTTGAGACAGTCAAGAAAGGTGATAAACCTAAGAAGCCAGAGATGTCTACTGAGAATGAGGTGGTGGTAACACCTGCTAAGAAAACATGTATGTTAGTTAACATTAAAACATGGGAGAGGATCTAAAAGTGTATTTTGTTTTTTTAAGGTATTGGTGAGGAAGATCCAATGAGTGAGAGATTAATGTCTGGCAACATGAGGCGCAATATTAGAGAAGTTATGGATGAAACTAAACTGGATGAGTCAACTTTGGCAGCACAAAGACAAGAAGTGGAAAGGTTACGAAGAGTACAAGAGCAACAAAGAATTATACGAGAAGTGCAGAGACAAATGGCTCAAGAGAGGGTTATTTCACTTTTACAAGGTGGAAATATGGCAAAAGCTGGTAAATCTCGCATTTTCTTTAATGCATTAATTAAATATATTCGTCTACTATTCAAATCTGCAATCTTTTACTTTTTTCAGGTACATCTAGTGCTAGGATAGGCAACACAGTATTAGTGAAATTACCAAATGGACAGACGAAAACCATGACAAAACTAACGAAAAAGCCATTTGATTTAGTGAAAGTCCCAAAAAATGCAATACCTCCTAATAAAGCAAAAAATCTAATGTCCATAAAAAAACCGTCAAGCAATCTTACACCATCTGTGAGTATAGCTCCTGTTATGAAACGGGGATCACAGTACTTCCCGCAATCACCCAGTGATACGGAAAGTGAGAGTGAAGACATGCCCATGATGAGGCCACATGCCCCTAGATCAAAGGGTAAGTTGAAAACGTATTTTTAACCATGATTTTATTATACTTCATTACAGCCAAAGAGCCAGTGACAACAATAGACATATCATCTGATGATGATTGCATAGTTGTGTCAGAATCTGAAAACGACCCAGCAGATGATGGTGATGAAGATCCCAGTAACTCTGGAATGCATACGAATGATGAGTTCAATCAACCTGATGAGCAAGGTCGTGTTGTTGTGAATATTGGCCATCCTGAGGATGAACCGGACATCTATTTAGCTCCGCAAATTACGCAAATCATAAAACCACATCAAATTGGTGGTATAAGATTCCTTTTTGATAATGTTATTGAAAGCATTGGAAGATTTGAGACATCCACTGGTTTTGGTTGTATACTTGCGCATTCTATGGGCTTGGGAAAGACTTTGCAAGTCGTATCGTTTAGTGATATATTTCTGCGGAATACACCAGCAAAAACTATTTTGTGTATAATGCCGATTAATACCTTGCAGAATTGGTTGGCTGAATATAATATGTGGTTGCCATCTAAAGAAGTTGTTGCTAATAGCCCTCTTAATGCTCATGGTGAAGTTAGGCCACGCAACTTTAATTTACATGTATTAAATGACAGTCACAAAACGTTGGTAGCTAGAGCTAAAGTAATAAATCAGTGGAAGAATGGTGGAGGTGTTTTACTCATAGGTTATGAGCAGTTCAGATTATTATCATTAAGAAAACACCCAAAGTCTAGACGAAAACAAGTGCAACTACAAGAACCAGTTGATGATGACAAAAATAAACAATTATTTGATGGTGAGTCTTCACTGTTTCAGCTTCCTTTTTTATTTTAACTTAATTAATATTTTCAGATGTGCATGAAGCTTTAGTAAAACCTGGGCCGGATTTAGTCATATGTGATGAAGGACATAGAATCAAAAATTCTCATGCTTCAATATCACTAGCCTTAAAACAAATGAGAACGAAAAGAAGAGTTGTGTTAACTGGTTACCCCCTTCAAAATAATCTCATGGAATATTGGTGTATGGTTGATTTTGTCCGACCGAATTATTTGGGTACAAAAACTGAATTCTGCAATATGTTTGAAAGACCAATTCAAAATGGTCAATGTATTGATTCCACAGGATCTGATATTAAGTTGATGCGATATAGAGCACATGTATTGCACTCTTTATTGGTAGGCTTCGTGCAAAGGCGTTCACATACAGTATTACAAACGGCATTACCTCAGAAAGAAGAGTATGTGTTACTTGTTCGAATGACAGACTTTCAGAGAACTTTATATGAAACGTTCATGAATGAAGTTGTTAGGACCCAAAGTGTACCAAATCCATTGAAAGCTTTTGCAGTATGCTGCAAAATATGGAATCATCCAGATGTATTATACTATTTCCTTAAAAAACAAGCTGGCGGCGATGCTGTCGATATTGATTTGGAGGAAGTATCAAGTTCAACTGCCTCAAATGATGTAGCATCTAAAAGTAAGAAAGGATCAAAGAAAACAGCAAGGAAAGGAAAGAAACCGGCTGGAAAACCAGCTGCCTCAATAACTCCTTACAACTCTTCTGGTGACCCATCTGCAAAGACAACACAAAAGAAAACTGTTGCAAGTAAAAAGGTTATAGCATCAACCAATCCTCCCAATTGTAACACACAAAATGTACCACCATCTAATCAATGTCAACCTGGTTTTACTCATAATATGAATGCGAATCAGAATAACCCTGTGAACAAATTACAAGATGAATCCACCATACAAAATAACCAGAGTTCTGGTAATATTATTCCTGGCGTTGCCCACAAAGTGGATTACAATAGTTTCTGTCCAAGTAACCAATCTGCAACTTTTCAAAATCCGCCAAGTAATTACAGTGACAGCGGTTTCTCACAACAAAGTGTGGATTATCCTCAGAACAATCAACGAAGTGCATTTTCACCTACACCCTCCATCTCAAGTAATCCACCGAGCAATGTTAGTCAGGATAGTGCTTTTACCAATTATTCCCAAGCAAATAGCAATCAGAGGTTTCCTATGAATCAGCCGAACTTTATACAGAATCAGTTTTCAGCGATTTCACAGACTAATGCGTTTCCTTCACCTGCTCCTTCGCATGCAAAACGGGAAGAGCTTTCTAATGGGAATTATCCAACAGAGGAGTTTAAGAATACACCTTCGACATTTCAAAATCATACAGGAACTTTCCAAGACAATCCAAATCAAAATTTCCCCATAAATATTCCAAACTCCAATTTTTCCACGGATTCTGCTAGCTACCCGGCAAATAACCAAAATACTAATTTTCATTCCGGAAATATCTCTTCTCAAACTTCTGGTTTCCATGCAAACTGTTCGCAGAATACGAATTATCCGCCTAATCACCCTAATTATCCTCAAACTCAGGCTTCAAAAGTTTCCACAGGAAACCAAAATTCTAACTTTTCGCCAGGAGGAAGCCAAAATTCCAACTATCCGCAAAACTCTCATTTAACATCAAACCAAAATCCTAATTTTAACCCTAATAACCATGCATATCCTCCAAATAACCAAGGGTCTAATTACGTGCAGAATAACCAAGGCACTAATACGTCCTCGCATCCAGAAAGTTCAGGTTTCCCAGCTCACACTACTCAAAATACCAACTTTCCCTCCTCGGGTGGTATGAATTTCTCATCTGATGGTAACAACCCGTCGTTTGCAAGCACTCAGAATGCGGCATTTGGAGAAACTCCATCGAACATTTCTTCTTCAAATCCTCAGTCCAGTAATTTTGGTTCAAATTCACATAGCAATACTTTTCCTCAAAATCAAATATTACCATCTTCCGAACAGCCAGCCGATTTCAGACAAATTACTACTGGTGCTTTTCCTTCGTCTGACGAAAACTTCAACCAAAATCGTCCAATAACTTTTAATCCACAAAATCAGACAAATACTTTTAATCAAGCAAGTTTTGAACATGGCTTTAATCAGAATAATCAAACGAGTTCTTTTTCGACCAACCAAGCTACCGTATCTCCTTCGTCACAAACGCAATCTTCTACGACAAATTTCCATAATCCAGCTGGAAATTACTCATCTAATCAACAGAACAACTTCCCTCATAATAACTATTCAAATAATGATTCAAATAATTTTTCTGCACCTGTCACTCCTAATATTCCGCCATCGCCCGCTTCGAACTTTCAAGGAAATGTTGGATTTCCCAACAACGGACCTGCATCTAATTTTGCTTCTAATAACAGTGGTAAGAGTTTCTCAACTACTCCAACCGAAAATGCGCAGAATGCTCAAAGAGGGTATGGCCAAAATAATATTCAACCGGCAAATTCAAATCAATCACAGAACTTTCCACATACTCCTAGCCATGCATTTCCACCAAGCGGCAGTTCAAATTATTCGCCGATTGCCAATCCATCACCTAATTTTCCATCTAATTCTAATCAATCTCCCGACTTTGCTCAAACCCCCAATCATTCTACTGGGTTTCCTCCACAAACCAGTCAATCTCCTGGGTTTCCATCAAATTCCAATCAATCTTCTGGTTTTACTTCAAACCCTAATCAATCGCCAGGCTTTCCAACAAATGCGAATCAGTCCTCTGGATTTTCTTCAAATCCCAATCAATCTCCTACCTTTACACCAAATCCGAATCAATCTCCAGGACTTGTGCCTAACAACAACCAATGTAATTTTCCACCAACTTCAAGCCAAGCTGGTAGCTTTTCCTCTAGTATGAATCATCCGCCCAATGTAGAAAATTTTCAACAGAATATACACCCAGGACCGAATTTCACTGCAAGTACTAATCAGACTGTCAATGGAGCTAATGGTTTTTCTACAAACTCAAATCAACAAGCCAGTTTTACAACAGCGAATTCGGCGCAATCGAGTAGCGGTTTTGCTGCACCTAACGCTATTGTAAATCAACAGCAGCCAATATGTAATTTTCCAACAAACCAACACAATTTTCCATCTAATAAGTCTAACCAGCACGGGAACGAAGAAAATAATCAACAAGGGAATTGTCCGCTAACAGAACGTCATCAATCTGGGAATTTTGCTCAGAGTAATCAACAGAGCAACTTTCCTCAGAATCAACAAAACAGTTACCAACCAAATCACCAACAGGGCAATTTGACAATGCAAAATAACCAACAGGGTAATTTGCCAATGCAAAATAGCCAACAGGGCAATTTGCCAATGCAAAATAACCAACAGGGTAATTTTGCGTTAAATAATCAGCAGAATTTTCCTAACAATCCTCCCCAAGTAAATTTTAATAATAACTTTGCCCCGAATACCAACCCGCTTCAAGGGAATTTTGCTCAAAGCAGCAATCAACAAACTAATTTCCCGACAAATTCCAACACAAATACTTCGAATCAAAACCAAACGAATCAACATTTTCAATCACCTCCGAATTTTCAAGCATATCAGCAATCACAAGCGCTTTGGGGACAAGATCCCAACTTCAAACAACCGTATAATCAAAATGTTACCTCTAATCAAACTTGGATAAAGAAGGAGGATATAAAACCCATCATTAACAGTCCAATTAAATTGGAAGGTGGATCTAGTGGATCAGAGTCCAAACCTAAAATTAACATCATTAGCGATATAAAACTAAGCAGTGGAGGTGCCTTTGATATGAAGAAAATCAATATTTTAAGCGATATTAAATTAGATCCGAAAAAGGAGTTTGAAGATATCAAAGAAGAAATGTCGGAAGTAAAAAATGTGAAACAACCCGAAGCCTTACCACTGTCCGCACAGAAACAAGAAAATGGTCAAGAAGATTTTAAAGCTGGTAGTGAAATAGCAACGCCTGTTAAAGGTCCTGCAAAAGAAGATACAGGAATTCCGTATGATTGGGTTAGTAGTACTAAATTTAAATATTTCATTATGTGAAATTAATTCTTCTAGGCTATTGAATTACTGAAGGACTATGTTCCTGGGATGATTGAAAATTCAGCCAAGATGGAAATACTTTTCTGCATAATTAAGGAGAGCATTGCTTTAGGCGATCGCTTATTAGTCTTTAGCCAGTCACTAATTACTCTTGATCTCATTGAGCAATTTTTGCAAATGAACCTTTGTCCCGGAGAAACACACAATTGGGCCAAAAACGTTAATTACTACCGTAACTTCTCTAACACCAGTATGTACGTAATTCTTAATGACTGTTTTATAGGTTTGGATGGATCGACGAGCGCTTTAGAGAGAGAAAAATTAATAAATGAATTCAACTCAAATCCGAAGATTTATTTATTCCTCGTGTCAACTAGGGCAGGTTCTTTGGGTATAAATCTGATTGGTGCTAATAGAGTAGTTGTGTTGGATGCTTCATGGAATCCCTGTCACGATACTCAAGCAGTTTGCCGCGTTTATAGGTACGGCCAGAGGAAGCCATGCTTTGTGTATAGATTGGTTGTAGATAATTGCTTGGAGAAAAAGATCTATGATCGTCAAATTAATAAGCAAGGTACGTACATACGATTTACATTCTGTATCTTGCATATTAAACAAATTTTGTATTTGGAAAAGGTATGTCTGATCGTGTGGTTGATGAGTGTAACCCAGATGCACATCTTACGATAAAAGATGTGAGCACCCTTTGTTTTGATGATGGGGAAGAAGTGGAAGTAAAGGACTGGTCCCATTGCAAAGACAATTATATCGACGTTGTATTGCAAAAAGTGTTAATACAACATGGAACTCGATTGAATAAGGAACCTTTCCAACATGAATCTCTACTTGTAGATAGGAAAGATAAACAATTATCTTCTCAAGAGAAACGTTTAGCGAAGAAAGGATATGAACGCGAGAAGCAAGCAGCTATTAAACAGCCGGCATACGGTATAGGCGGTATAGCACGTGGTCATAGACCGGTAGCATCTGTTAGACCAATGCAGCAAGGTAAGTTTTCTTGCTTATATATATTTATAATAAAATATGAATATGTTTCAAAAAATTAGAACAAAATAACCTCGGCAACCGAAGTGTCTTAGTTAGGTTAGACTTTACTTCGGAGTTAATCACTCGAATAAAATAAAAGATTTTTTATTATTAATACGAAACTGTATGAATTAGAATAAAACAGAAAACAAACTCATTAATCAAATAACATCGCCGTATCCTATGGTTTTTATTTAGCGCAAGGTTATTCTACGCACGAGGGGCGTTCAAATTGGGCGCTGCGCAACATGCTTTGCTGTACTTTGTTCGCACTCATCCTTGTTACTGCCCCACTAAGAATCTCAAAGCCGCGTAGGTTACAACTCTCCCGTCTCACAATCCCGTCCTACAGTTCCCACCAATTCCCAAACCAATCGTACCTCTTCCAAGACCGCCCGCCTTAAATTCTTGTTTAAATTTGAACATTCCTGGTACTACATCTTTAATAAAAAAAGAAGCCTATAACACATGCATCAGGGTAATATAAACAAATTTAAAAGTTTATTAAGCTCTGAGCTATCTGCATATAACGTGCGCTTCAGAAATGTATACATTTTTTCACGCTGCTCTCTGGAGTGCTTTTAACAGGCGTTTTCCTGAAGAATATATAACTATTAGTAGGAGCCCTTACGACATGGCGCTATTTCTTGTTGTATGGATGTTTCATTAACTGTTAGTGCTGACAGTCTCCGTTGTCATGTTGTTGAAATGTCATCGAGGCCTTCATCGACGCGAATGTCATTAATAACTATACCTGACGCGGCGGACAGATGCAGTGCCGACAATGGGTATATCCATTGCCCGTTGATTTCCCTTTGCAAAAGTAGTGCTTCGTCTCAAACCTTTTTAAGATAATATGATAATACAAATGTGGCGTAATCACTATTTCTGTCAGGAAATTGTTCAAAAGAGAATTGTAGAGAATAATGTTCTATTTGCAGTGTTCCACTACGAAAATGTGCTATAAATATAAAAGCGTCTTCCTCTTGTGTAAACATTATAACAATTGCAATTTTAAAACAAGGCATGCTGTTTATAATATGTTCCATTATGATAACGTTAATGTTACTTACGGTTGATATGAGGGTACCTTCTAACCCTAAAAATAACCGTTCAAAAATATATAAAGAAACAATGAAGGGAAAATGGTTATGATAATCAAACGAATATCAAAACAAATCTATTGCGCGCATCGTCCATGCATCTACGTCAATTTCGGTCGAATTGAAAAAAAATAGACTGCAACAAACAGTAGAGCACTGAATTCCCTAAAACACGCGATACTTCATTTGAATACACTTTTTTGGTCTGTCCAGTGAGTTCCGGGAAATATACGAACTAATGCCTTCTCTTCACCCACCTCTTACCATCGAATTTGATAAGTACAGCCCCAAACTCCAAACTATGGTTAGGCTCAATTGGAAGTTATACTAAATTTGAATTTTTCGCATTAAAATTTTATCTCGGCTTGTATATGCCAAAACGACGGTCCTGCTTCATGGCTCACATTAAGTTGGTTGGACAATAGATACTTTGTAACTTTATAAACAAATGAAACGCTGAACGACGTACGCCCAAACTTCGTTCAAATTTTAATCTAAGTAATTTGTTTTTTGTTTTAGGTGTATAAGATTTCTTTTTTGTGTGTGGAATATATTGCATATTTTCTTCTCCCAAACAGGTGGCGAACGTCCAACGAGATGGATACCAGCAGAACACTGGCAGCGTCAAGGAATGACAGCACAAGAAATGACGTTACCTCTAGATGTTGTGATACCAACTAACCAACCAGATAAAGGCAACATTGTCTTGAAGGCTGGTCAAAAAGTTTTAGTTCTTAAATCACCCAAAGGTGTTTACATGCAGCTAGAAAGTGGTAAAATCGTTGCCATAAAAACCGCTATTAAAGTTCGAGGAAAGGCTGAAGAAGACGCCAGCAAAGTCAAACCAGCTATTCCCTCGTCTATCAAAAACAATACGGCCATCTCGGTGTTACCTCAAAAACGAGCCGTACGACCTTTTACGCCGAACATTGCTAAATTGAATATGCGTAGCGTTAAGCAAAACGTGCCGAACTTAGTATCGCGTATACAGAGCGTCACAAAGCGCGTCCAGACCGCTAAGGCGAAACCGTATCAAATCGGACTAGAGATAGCGAAGGCCGTGAACCAGACAAAGAGCGAAACTGAATCTCATGCCAGCAGCAGCGACGAAGAGGGCGCCCATTATCAGGAGAAGAGGCATTTCAATTTCGTCTCTAAGGATAGTGGATTGACAATTGAGCCCAGGACGAAAGGCGGCGACGGGTCTAGAAGCAATTCGTTAGAACGAAGAGATGTGATAAGAAATCCCGAAATAGAGGTGGAAATTCCCAGGAAGGGTGCAAGTAAAGTGAAAAATTACAAATCCAAGAGGGCAAAGAATTCTACTTCGGCTCTAGAACGATTGGAGCAATCGACTTCTACCATAATGTCAGAATCTAAACAGACTTTCCAGGTATGTAAGTGAAATCTCTATGAATAAATCCTACTGTAATTAAATCTAACTATATTTTAGTTATAAAAAGAAAGTACTTAACTTTATGACTTTAATTGAAGGGGTTTAATAAAAATGTTGATTTGTGTTTGAAAAATATAATCATTTTGGATAATTTTGATACAGGGTAGGGTTTTTAAGTTTTAGGTTGTTACAGTTTTAAACTGGTTTATATTTTTTATTAATTGATTATACATTATTATTATATGACCGAAATGCATGTTTTTTTGCTTAAGATTTACCAAATTATTTATTATTTATAACGAATTATTTCGTCGTTCTTAATATCAATCTTCTGTACACTTTATTCGTTTGTGACCCAGACAACAGATTTATCATTAAATAGGTTATTATTCGCCATTAAATTGTAAGCATTATTATGCTTATACGGCGTGTTCAAAAATTTCGTAGCACTATTGCTAACTTACACTTACATACACTATTCACTCTTGATCCGCACCTATCTGCGCCGCTCTAAATCCAGAACCTCTCCAGAACAAATAAACGAATAAACAGAAAAAAATTAAAAATGGCAACTCAGCTAATAAATTCACTCATCAATGGCAGCACAAATCAAGATTAGACTGTTAAACCGGCTAGGAATAGTTTTGACAGTTCTGTAGAATTGCATTGTTTGTTTTCATTTGAGAC
>JARFOC010000112.1:1277760-1302740 GCA_031763485.1 Osmoderma eremita
TCAGATGATGACGAATCTGTTACATGAATAATAAATTCTTCAATGTCATCTTGCAAATCATCCACTATCCACATTTCGTTTTCAATATTCTTTGCATGTTTGATGTAATTTTGCCAATTATCAACTGTTACAATGCTATATGCCCTTCGAATTAATTCCTCCATATCTTTTACCTTAAATGTGGTATTATTCGTTTTTAAACAGTTTTTAAATTGTGCCCATACCATTTCAATGGGATTTAACTCGCAGTGGTAAGGCGGTAATCGAGGAACTTCATGACCTTTTTCTTTTTCAAGTTCGTCAATCCTGCTTTTATTATACTGTGGTTTAATTTGTAATACGCAAAACAGCAAGTCGCTTTTTAGCATATCGTCAGTGGCTGGTATTTGTTTCTCAAGGAGCCAATCAATGATATTGTTTTTTCTCCATGCTGCCGTCGGAGTTTTTTCTAATTTTCTGCAGTGACAGGAAGCATTATCAAGAACAATCACTGACTTCTGCGGTATATTTGCAAGCAATTTCTTAATAAACCAATCCTCGTATGTGTGTGAATTCATCTCATGATTAACATCAGTAGTGCTTTTCTTGCAGAGAAATGTACATTCAGCACCAGGAACAAATCCGTTATCACCACCAGCATGAACTAATACAAAACGAGGTCCAAGCCCAGTTGGGGATTTCAAACCAGTACTTAATCCTTGGATAAAACTTTGTCGACTATTTTAAATTGTAGTGTCTGTCCAAGTTTTATTTACTGCATGCCCTGTATTCACCCATGATTCATCAGTATATATTATAGTTCGACCAGAAATAATTAAAGTTACAGATATGCCAAATAGCAAGAACTAAATTGTACCTTCTTCTCTAAATTTCTTGATCTCTCGTAAGTATTTGTGGCCCCACCGAATAATATCGTCTCGTTCGATCATCATCAGCATTGACAGCAGCAAGCATTTTAAAAAAAACTATGCACTTTACGTCAAATAGGTGCTAGCGTGTTCTCATCATATGTTTGTAATCGGTCATTTAGTTGTGTGCCTTTCCTTTTCTTGGGGTTTTTGGAACTTGATAATGAACCAGTTTGTTGCTCGTGTTTTATATTATATATTGTACGCTCTGAGCAGCCCCAAGCTTTACTTGCTTCTTGAACGGCACCAGACACATTCATAGTTCTATTAAAATAATTTAAAACATTTGCAATCATACACTTCCCCTTCAGGCTAAATTTTTCTCCCTTACGCCGTTTTCTCCCTATAGGCTCCATTAATGCAATGAAAACTGTAATTAAATGTATAGGGTATAAAATTTCTAAAAATCAAGAAAGATATCCTGTGCACGCTCAAAAAAGATGGAAGCGTTCTGAAAAGAACGATTTGTACAACTATATATAAACAAATTAATGTGGAACTAAAAATATTTTAAAACTAAGACGATAACGATTGACAGCAGTTGACGCGAAAGGACAGATAGATAGGTAATTTGCCGACGCCTACATATGTAAATAAGTTGCAACATAGCAATCGAAAGTGAAGATAGCGCTAATGACAGCAACTAAGGATAGTAAGAGATAAAAGTTGCTATTATATCCCATACTACATACGGAGGTTGAGACGATCTATAGTAGCAATTAATCGTCATGTCGAATTTATTAAGAATGTTTAAAAGCGTGTACTGATTATGTTCCAATTTAGTTTTTGGAATCTGTTCTTAATCTCTTCACTCCTTACAGAAAGAACAAGTGGAACCAGTGAAAATGGCAATAGACAGACCCAGCGACAAGTTTCTTGGTTTCCTCAACAAACATTACAGTTTAAACAATCCCGTCAGGCAGATGAATAACTTTGTGGTATACGACGGTTTCTTCCCTGAACGCAAAGAGGAGCCGTCAGAAACTAATAATACGTAAGTTCCAAAAAGATACTCAATAATAAAAAAACTTTAAAACAATTATAATATGAGAAAATCCATAAATATTTTACTACCACACATAATCGTGCAATGTTTTAGGTAAAAGTAAAAAAAGAATTAGCGAAAACTTTGATATTTGTTATGTTCGTTTCTATTTATCTCGGTAAAAAATCCAAAGAAGTGTAGTTTTATCGTTCAAGAATTTAAACACGTATTTAGTCGATTAGTCTTTACAAATTGGAAATTATTATGCAAAACTTTTCAATTTCCGAATAGTAAATTTAACCTAATGTCTTTTTAAAACCTAATAACTGATGCCAGAAAACTCGTTTCAATAACCAAGCTTTGGAAACTATTTCTAGCCAAAATAGAGAGCAGACCCTACATTCTAACATTACACATGTGTTTGCATGTATAAATTATTTGTCTGTGAGAGGTTTTTGTTCTATCATCTTCTAAATATGTTCATACCCAATAAAGGAAATGTGTATTTCCAATCTAAATAAGAAAGTGCCAAGCATATCGCAGGGAGGGTTATACAAAGTTTGTAGATACTACATGAAGAAGGGCGGTTTGTAATTGAACAAGATATACAAAATACTTGTAGCACCTAGGTTAATAAACATAATGTTACTTTTACACAATTTCTTAAACTGAATGCAACAATCAACGCATTTTACTCAAGGAGTAGCTGTAACAATTTACCCAATCCAAAAAATAAAATTACAATAGCAAGCTTATTTCATAGCTGTCAAAGAAATGAGGGATAAACTGTTTGGCACTGAGCAAATTTTCTTTGTAACTCCATTACGTTTCTCACGATGTGTGTACTAAGTCATGATCATTGACGCTACGGCCCTATATGAACCTTAGCCTCCTTCAGATGGACCTTCTAGCTGTCTCTGTCCCGTTGTCTAACGCTACAGTTTCTGACACCGATGTTTTTTTTTTGTTTTTCTGCGCTACATCTAGTCATCGAATATTGTTAACAAATTTCCCTTTTCATTCTGGCTTATCGACAGCTTTTTGACCGGATTACTCTTCTCCATCCTCATCGCATGTCCTGCTCTTTTAGGACTTTCAATCATCATGTAACTGCTACTGGGAGATCGACAATAAATTTAGTCAATGTTTTATAGAAGATTATTTTGGATTTGCGACTGAGTTTATGAGAGCTGAGTTGTTTCCTTAGCGCGTGGTAACATTTGTTTGCTTATGCGATTGTTTTGCTAATCTCCAATTGTTCTTTAAATTCGTTAGTCATTAGAAAGCCCAAGTAACTACGATCTGTTCTACAGCTTCTATGTTGTAATAGTCTGTTGTGATGTCTTGCTCCGGTCCCTTAGTACATACTTTTGACATTGTTATCATCAGAAAATGTTCAATATTCATACCTACTACACGAATACTAAAATTTTCGGAAAAACTTACCTAAGGCATTCACTTATAAGCATTTCACAAACTACTTACCCTAAATTCTGTACTGTAATATTAAACTATATTAAACTAATAGAGAGAAAGAAGAATAACAAATTTTCGAACATTGATCATATAATTAACCGTTTCTTTTACTAACTGCAACCGGACAGTGCCACAGGGAAATCTAATCAACCAGCTAATGGCTTACAAAGCAACTTTACATCACCTTATGGGAGATACGGAGCTCCCCGGCCACCATGCAGTATGGGACAGGTAATGTACCGTTACTTCTTAAAAGTATAAATTATTTTAAGGTCGTAACAATAAAGAAGTTCGCAATCGAAAATGATTGTCATTGCCACTACAACAGGCATGTGCCGCTTCTTTCATTTGATGTTTTAAACTGTATTAAGGGTGACATAAATGGGAATCAATGACATGGACCTCTATAATGATCAAAAATGTATTTTATTTCCTGATCGTAGTAAAAGTAAAGCCAATTGAGAGTGTCAATGTACAAAAAGACGTATTGTTATATAGTGAACGGCATAAAGTTTGCAACATATGGGGCATTTTCCTAATAATAAAAAAAATCCCGTATGTTGCGAGCTTTATGAGGGGTCACTAGGTATATTGAAATTTTGTTGTAGGATAAAATCGCGAATTACTACTTAGCTTCTGATAAATGCGTGTTAACCTTCTTGCACCTCTATTAATTAAGGGTTTTTGTTAAATTTCATCAAGTGAGTTGTCAAAGGACAAGACGGTTGAGCATATTAGAGTACCCATCATTTTTATTCCATTATTTCCTAAAAATATAAAGGCAAATATGCATATTTTCAAATTTTTCTGCCGAACCAATAAATTGGCTACTGTATAACGAACGCCTGTACAGCACCGTGTATAGTTATGGCTAGAAACATAAATATGTCTCTGTGGCTAAACTTGTGGATTAAGTGAAAATAATGTATTGATATCAGTATTTCGAAAAACAGTTTTCTTTATGACAATCATTTTAGATCGGCGTTTATAACTTATTTTTATTTTATCAATTCAACGGATATTAAGTATTATTATTGATATTAACTAAGTATGCATTAACTAATGTGTAACATCTATTGCTAAAAGGACTTTCATATGAAAATTGAATATGTACGTGTATTTTTCTTTTTTACTTATTCTTCATATTAATAAACATATTAAGCATCCATAACGAAAGGTTTAAACGATAAATTTCGTGATGTAAACCGTTCGCGTGCTAGATAAAATTCAGGTTGAAATGAATCCTACGATTTGCAGTTCGAGCAACGTACACGAACGATATCCATAATCCAAATACGTTTTCTTGATTAATAACATCTGTTATGTCTATGTAACAACTCGCCACTTACAACGATTGCGTAACCCGATTGCCACAAATAAGTTTCAATAGTCTAGTGATAAGAAAATGACGTAAAATAAAACAAATCATCCCAAACATCACACAGTTAATATGTACTATTCTCCATACCGATAGTAAGTAATACTTTGGACAATAGAGTTTCGTAAATTACTCCAGGTGTACGTAGACTACATAAATCATAATGCCGTTTAAACAAATCTTTGATGACCGCTTACGAGAACGATTGTACAAGAAAACCACAAACGAATTTCATTTCGAGATTGGTATGATTTTCTACGTAACATTAGTTTCGTATTATGGGCAGTACGGGGAAAGTTTCAAAAAAAAGCGATCAGAAAAATCACACCCAAAAAAAGCCTTTCTGAAGGATATCCTTTTAGGCTCAATTCGCACTAAGCCTGCCTAAATCAGTCAGGGCACCAATTGCGTGCCCTACGATGCGACAAGTTGAATTTTTCGTCAGTCTCCGCAAGTTCTTATTCTTTTGCCCGCGAAACATACGCATTATACTGCCATGACCCCTCCTTGACACGTGTTTGATATGTATGTAGTATGAAAACACTAGACTGACAGAAATCACCACAGCTTGACTGGCCCTGACTTGACTTAAGTGGCTTGGTGCGAATTCGGCCTAAGACTCAATTTGCACCAAGCCAGTCAAGTCAATCAAGTCCAGTCCAGTCAAGCCAATCGCATTTGGATTCATCCAAACGGTTGCATATTAAGATGTGGCAAACGGTACCAATTGCATTCGCACTGAATACGCCACGTCAAGATCATTGTTGACATCTCGTCAAGACTGACCGAGATTCAACAAGTTGAATTTTTCGTCTTCTTAAATCAACTACTAGGTATTTACTCTTTTGCGGACGAAACCTGCACAATATACAGTCGTGACCACCCTTCCTTGATATGTGTATAGCATGAAAGCACTGGACTGATAGAAATCACTACAGCTTGACTGGATCTGACTTCACTGGCTTGGCGCGAATTGAGCCTTATGCTGCTAGTATGTTCGGTAACGTTTACTACAGAGTACTCCAAACACTGCTGATGGTTGTTACTACAGAAAAATGCCTGTTTCCTTGTCGGAGCAATCGTGATGTAACTATTCGCAAAAAGAGGAGTGATTTGGTTGACTGAAATTTCTTTTTCTTTCCAAGTCTATAAATTAGACTAAAACAAAATGTTTGCCAACGTACCCAACACACAATTTTCACCACTTGTTATCTATGAGGAGCTGGTATGCAAAACCGGATGTATGCTGTTCCAACGCATTTTAGGAAAAGGGGAAAATTTTTTCAACATCATCACATTTCCCCAAAATGTTATTACACTCTTCATTATGCCTCAACAAGTTTCTATACCATCTAAGAGTTTTCCCATTCCTTTTCATACATGGCTGTCATTAGCTGACGCAAACTTTTTCTTATCTGATATCGATATTGTTACGCGGAGGTAGCATTCGAAGGTCAATGTTATCATATCTATCCCTTTTTAAGAAGAAATTGGAACATGTCTTTTCCCGTATGAAATCGATATAGTGGAACTTATTGGCTGTTATTCGCTCACAATCGCATATTCCCGGTCTTTTATATGTGTTCCAGCTTTTAATTCATACATCTGCCAATTTAAACCAAAAGTTTAACAGACCCCACTTCAGAGTAACTATTGAGGAATGGTATCTATTGCTTAACCGAACATCACCCACTACATGTTGAGATATCCACTTTTGCTTTCAAATTTGGAAATAACCCACTTTGCTTCCAAAGCAATACTTGATATAACCGGTTTTACATGCGAACTGCTCATATATTCTCAAGGGATTATTTTGAAGAACGGTAGCATAGATGTGAAAAGGTAAATTGCCAATTTACTTGGAAAATCATATCTAATAATCATGCATAGTACTTCTCCAAACTAAAACTTCTAATAGCATATATAATAATAATATAATAATGTTATTATCAAATAGCAATGAAATCATGTAAAATTTCATAACTTCCACTAACAAGTTCTTTAACTTATCCCCAGATAATACACAACCAATCCCCATTGGCACAGCAGACGCAAGAACCAGTGGGGTAAGTACCTCGATTAATTTTAGCATGCGCGATTAATAGCATAAATGCTTTGCACGATCAGAACAAGCCTAAACATTAGACAACCGACGAAGATACGCTCGCTTCCCTTCAGTAATAGGCAACAGGCGAACAGGTAACTTTCAAAAATGAAAGGTTCGAATCACCACCATTGCACGGTACGTATTCTTACAGCGACGGAAATCAAGTGACGGCCCAGTCGACGCCCAACATGCGCGGCACAAACCAAAATTTTAATAACCCGCAACAGCAAAACACACAACAACACCCGAGGAGTGATTATTATCCGAACGCCCAGCAAATGCAAGGTGGAATGATCCAAAATGTTGAAACTATGAACGCACAGCCTCAGGGCAATTATGTACAGGCACAAAATTCTCAAGCCGCGAACATACAAGCTCAAAACAATTATGTGCAACCACAAAATACCTTATACCAAACACAACAACCGAATTTAAATCAACAACAATATGGCGTACAGCCACCACAATACAATCAACCCCCATATTATCAAAACCAATTCAATTCGCCGACGCATCAAAATATTCCACCACAAAATCAATCAACAAATCAATTTTACACGCAAAGTAATCAATTACAAGGAAACACCTATCAAAGTATGCCGCAACAGCAACAACAGAATCAGCAATATATGCAATTGCCATCGCATCAGCAGCAGCAATACGTCTCTGATAAACCCCAGAATATTCAAGCTTCATCGCAAGCATCTGACGTACAGTTACAACGTAAGAAATCCGTTCAGTTTACTCATACGCCGCAAACTATGCCACAGATGAACTACAATCAACCTACATACACACAAAGTGCATATGATCAAAGAGCTACCCAACAACCTACCCAAGGGCAAACAGTGTCCGGTTCACACGTTGCTATGCAACAACCCACCACACGGGCTAGCCAAACAAGTATTCGACCGGTTAGTACAAATTCACAAGGTAATCAGGAAGTTGGATATCAAGGGCAGCAAAATATACAACACGTTTCGAATCAGCAACAAAGTATGCAATACCCACAGAACACTCTTCAAAATACTCCATCGCAAATGTATTCGCAACAACCTCAACAAGGAACGTATCAACCGCAACAAACTACGCATCAACAACAATATCCTCAAGCTGCGTATCAAAATCAGCAACAACCGCAACCAATATACCAATCACAAGTGCCACAGACATCACAACAATATCCTACAACTCCTGTGCAAAGTACACCACAAATACAGCAACAATACGACGCGAAAAAAGTGCAAGGACAAGCAATGAATGTTGATACTAATCAATCGGTACCAAATACGTCGGCTAATCAAAATAGCTACGCTAATCAACTTCCAACCGATAATAATCAAACCCAAGCTGGTCTAAACCAACAAAATCCGCAAGCTTATTCTGCTGGTCAGCAACAAAACGGGACAATGCAACCAAATACGTATCACCAAAACCAAAATTCTCAAAAGCAAATGAATTATCAAGCAGCTCAACCAGCCATGATAAATCAGCACCAACCTATGTCCGTACCAAATGTAAATAGTTATCAATCACCCGCGCAAAATGTGCAGTACTCTCAACCTAACATTCCACAACAAATATATTCTCAAGCACCACAGCAAGTAGATCCATCTACGATTATGCCACCTGTAGAAGCAGCTCAATTGAACAAAAACTATCAATATTTCGATAGGTATAATCGAAAAGAACATGCGGAACATACCGAAAACAACATTCTATTCACTTTTCAGTAATGCTGGTAGCATGCAAAATGCTGTAGGTGAGATTTCAAAGCAGATGCCCGGAACTGATCAGATGATGGCACCAAATGCGAGCGGGTGAGACCATAATAAAAGATCAATCATAACTTTTCGATATTTATCAATGCGTTCACTTCTAGAGATATGCAGCCGATTATGATGGGATAAACGAATCGGATATATGAATGTGAATGGAATGAAAAAAAAAATTAGGAAGTCTAAATGTATCAATATTTCTGTTATAGTAAAACCAATGAATTTAATTTGATGCATTTCATTTTATTGGTTTTGGAAATGATACAGTTTGTGTTACAGGAATAAAAACTTATCTTGCATAGTAAACAAGGATTTGCAAAATACTAATTTCAACTTCCTGTCAAGCAACGATTGAGAAGAGGCTACTCAAGACCACTAAATTTTTAGAATAACTTTCACTCGAAGAAATATTTTCTTTTGATCTTAATGTTCATGGATCAAGTAAACACAGTTTCTCTATTTTTGTTCAACTATGACGTTGTTGAAGGGGATTACGAGGTGTTTAACTCAACCAATATTGATTATATCCCAAAATAACAAAGTTTTCTATTTTTTCAATCTCCGGCAAAATATTTTTTCAGTTTTCTATTGAAGTCATTCCATGGGTTTTGTTAATAGATGAGCATTCTACTACTGAGGGCAACACCGGTTTCACTGCATTTCGGTTTCGAGAAAGTATTGAGATAGTTTAAAAAAATTAAATTTAAATCAACAGGATGCCCCAAAAACACAAATTACCTCCCGAGATACATGTTTTGCAAATTAACAAGCATTCGGGCCTTGGAGGACACACATTTTATACTCTCGTTTTACTAAAAAGTCAATAAAAAGCCACTCAATGCCATATCGAATAATATAGTTCTCGCAATTCAACAACCGACTTTTGACATTTCGTCGTTTGATGACATGGTTGGCACGCATTGCAAAGCATAGCATATGATTTGATAGATATATAGATAGGTTATGTTTAAAAAAATACCAAAACTATCAACACTAAATAGAACGTCAAAATGACAAATGTCAAATAAGTGCGTTGACAACTTACCTTATCTTTGCAACTGGCAACACTCTAATTGAAGAAATCTTACACGGACGAAATGTCGCTAGATCGGACATGCTATGCATTTGTTGAATGTGAAGTTGTGTTTGGTTGCGTTGATATGATTTTAACATTATCGCTGTGAAAAGTCGGCTGTTTCATTGCGGGAACTATAGTAGTACTCAACATTTATAAAATACATTGTAATTGTAATAGGTGGCTGACGGACGGATATCATTTGAGAAAGCATTTGCGTCATGTGACTTTGTTTCATTTGAATTTCATTGCACCAATTACAAGAACTACCATAATTATGTTCCAAAAAATTAATAGCTAAATCAAAAATTAATGTTAAAACTAAAATTTTATGACGAAATGTTTTTTCTTAAAAAAAAGAAGGGCGTAAGAAGGCAACTTAGTTATCGAAACGAGTATTTCATCAATTAAGATGGTAGGATTTTTTTGATTTAGTTCTACTGTTTCAAGCGACCGTATCCTATTATTAAAAGCTTTATATTAATCAATGACTTTTATGTATGTATGTAACCCTATCTTATAACGCAATTTTAACACACTCATTGATATCCCATCGATTTAAAAACTGCCATACTTGTGAATCTTTCAAGACAACACAATATTCACCTACTTTCTAAGAGGTATAATCATGGGTTATTATTAAAATTAAACATTCTTATGAACATTTTGAATGCGTTCAAATTTATGACACTAGATGGAGGCGCTGCGGCCGCCATCTCGTGTCATCGTATTTACCTATCTCATGTTATAGGCAGCTTTTTCTTAGTCCTATAGGCTCATCCCCCTACATTAAGAAAATAAACTTAATCTTTATAAAAACTTGAGAAAACAAAACCTTTTTATTGGGCTTTATATAAATCTTTTTTTTGATAATATATATTTTATAGCTAACATTATGTATTACGTAATGAACTTTTAAGATAAGACTAAAATTCCTATATATTTTTACGTTTATGTCCGCTTTGAACAACCATTAATGTTTCTCAGGTATTAACCGAAAATTTTATAATATATAATGAGACACAAGCACTTTGCATCGAAAAGGTACGCCAAATCTTTTTAGAAAATTTGCTATTAATAATTTGCTTCTAAATATGACAACAGCTCTTAGCCCCGCCAGATGATTCCTAAATAGGTAAGATTATAGCAATTTGCTAACAGATCCTTATTTTTAAGTGCAAACGCAAACAGTAGAGTACTTTTATAATCTGACCAAGTTTGGAGAAACTTAGATTGATTATTTCCGATAAAGATATTGGCTGTTATGTAGTTGTTCTTCCATAGTTCAGTAAAATTGTTTTTGTTTATAGTGTATTGATTTATGTTATTAATCTCGCTCATTTTTTTAATCTTATGTTTGCATGTTTTTATCATTATTTTTGCTTTCTCCTTTTCCCCTTTCAGGCCTAGAATATATTCCCAATAACGAATACCAAAAAAAAAACAATCCATCCAACACAAAACACAACTGCACAAAAAACAACAAAAACATGCAAAATTCCAGTGATAACGCGGAGGTAGCGAATGACGAAGTCGAGGCGGAAGAAGAAGAACCACAGGTGGCGCCACTGCTGCCACCCCACCCGAAGCTCGAGAGACCGCAGTCGCTCTCATTGCAAACAAGCGAAGACATCGAGGGGGACGAAGAAATTAAAGGTGAATTGCGGCAGCCACAGCACGTTCACACAAAGAATAGCTTCGACATCGTCGAGGATATCAAAAAATTGTCGGTCGGCGAAAATCAGACGGCGCCGAAGACACCCGATAAGGGTGACGGCGAGACGCCCAAGAAAACGCCCAGTCACCTCACTGAACAAGGTTTTTTCGATCTCAAATTCTATCACAATAAATTGTGGTAAGCTGAGTGTACTTAGATGCTAAAGATTCGTTCTTGTATCGCAACTATATCTCAATTATACAGTCCGTTGTGTTAGAAAGTATAGGGCAAATAAAAGTTGAAATCTATTTACGATAACAGACGAGGTACGGCATTAACAGATGTCATAACAAAGTTGCCAAAGTTTTGTTTTCCATCTACTCAAAACATTGATTTGCCACAAACGGCAGGCTAATGAGAGAAGTGAAAAATGAATCAGTGGCAATAATATCAGTGTAAACAACTCCTAAAGAATAAGATTCTCCAATTCGATAGGCAAAGGAGCTGTTCGCCTATTTGGATATTTGGTATTATAAGTCGGTAATTCTGATTTTACCAATTACATATGTAGGTCGTCTGTTAACGTAAACAGACTATGTATGTATATGATGAAATTTCCAAAACTGCACCTCCCTGGATTATCTTTCATTTTTATATTCTATATCTACCGATAACAGCATTTTGCGAGGTGGTGAAAATCTTCGTCATAATTATGCTGTGATGTGCATATTTATGTGTATATTTATCATTATTTATCTCTTTAACCTTCATTCGTGCATTTCTATGCAAATTATAATCTTTTAACTTACTTGAATCAACCTTTCTAACACGACGAACTATATATTTATTCTACATACATATACATCCCGCGGTATTTCATTCCTTTCTTAAATTTATCTCTTGGTCTTATTTAAATTACTGCTATTTATACATACTTAGTAAATAAATCGGTAGCTAATTGATAAATATGCAAAAAATATATATAGACACATTTTTAAATTAATATATTATTACAATATACAAACTATTTTTACAACATACCAAATATTGTACTAATTTACATATGGTCAATGGTTAGTTCCATCGACGAAGCGCAGATGTCGCCAGGAGGCTTGGTGACTTGGCGAGATGGGCGTATCGTCGATGGAACTAACCATTGATTGTATGTATATACCTACTAATATTACTATATTTGATTATAGGTAATATTATATTTTGCCACAATATTTAATATTAATATATGTAATTGTGATACTTTAATTTAGTAATTTAATTATTTTCCATTATTAAAATGTATCAAACATCACATTCTTCATTAAATTCTCATTCACATTTCAAAAAAATAAACTGAATTCAATTTATACTGTAAGTAAGCTACGACCAAAAGCATCATGATGGCGAAATACGTATTTTCCTTGTAATTAATTATTATTTTAAAACAGTTAGAAAAAAGCAAGGTTATAATTTCTATTCCAATTCCATTGTAAGAACACATTTTTATTAGATATATAGCAGCTATTTACATTTAGGACAGAATTTATAGGCTATTAACTAAAATTTTCTTTCCACTTAAAAGAAGTCCATATTTAATAAAATTTTGTCCTTTTTCAGTGTAGGGTGCTTCTGGGCTTTATAAACGTGTTGGGTATTGTAAACATAATGTATACCAGTAACTATGTGATTCATTTCTAAAACGCAGCAGTATTTCACCTTTAATTGTGCATACCTATAATATTTATTGTAATAAGTGTTTAACTCGGAGGCAACAAAGACATTTTATAAACGTACTTATTTATATATATAAATATATGATGTAATAGTATTATTATAATATATACCTAAAATATAATTTTGTTTACACCCTATTATTTGTATATTAGTGATTTATTTATTTCATGAAACTAGGGGTAACTGTAGGCACCAATTTTACGTACTTGGTAGTTGTATGTACAGTAAAATCCTGATGTTACCATTTTCAGTTCTGTGTTATTTTAGTTTTTCATTTATTGACGATTTTAACGTTAATAGTATCCCATTATTGACGCAGCTGGTAGCTTTAAGATTATTGAGTTGGTAGTGCTGATTAGTGTGATCCGTATCTCACGCGTGCACTATACGATGTAATGGTTGTCAAATGTGTGTATTGGTGTACGATGCAAGTCTAAAGAAGACGATGGTTTTAAGCATTCTACAACAGAAATACTGATATACAAACAGAAACCTTTTTTTTAACAGATACCACTTGCACAAATTATACTAAAAAAACAGTTGGTAACGCGTTTGTATGTCAATACAAACGCGTTACCAACTGTCACCACTTACGTCAGTAAATAAAAATATTTGCTATCGTCTTCTTTAAATATAACATATCCTGTAGCAGGGAATACCTACTGCATTGACCCTCATTTAGTAAGCCAAATTGTATATATCTGTTTCCCTTTTTTGCAGCAGAAACTGTCAAAACTTCTACATTGATCGTTTTTTAATACGTTAGCTCGTAAGTATAAATGCTATATTGTGCAACAAAGTATAAGACTCGTTGATTGTTATCATTTATTTAAATTGTTTTCGCACAAGACTAATTTTGTACCTAAATAAGTGTACGTATGTACCTTTCTCATAATGCTATTTTCTTACCGTTTTTTTTTATTTGTTGCGACTGTGAAATTGCGCGAATAATATGTGTAAAAAAATAAAAAATTAAAAGCTAGCTCTGCGAACTTTTATTTGTTATCGTACAATAAACGTCCATCTTGTGAAACTTTTGGAAAGAAATGCAAGTTAATTTATTAAGCATTTATTTTCTCAACAATAAAAACTATTATTTACATAATTAACAAAAACAAAAATTCTTACGTACGAAATGATTCATAATATCAGACATGTTATTCGCCGCCATCCAACTTTTAATCCGTCAAATAATTCATTAACCATTTTGATGTATGATCGCTTACTAAAATCAGTCCTACTAGAATTCCTTCACCCAGTCCCAGCACAACCCCTGCTAAAACATCCAGAATGTGATGCCTGTTCATTAGTACCCTCGTTAGGCAAACGGTCGTTGACCACGCTAACAGTGATGGATAAAACAAGAAATGGACGGGGAACAAGTTTATGAAAAAATAAACTACAAAAGCCGCTCTGCTGGCATGGCCCGATGGAAAACTAAAAACATCGGGCCCCATTTCTCCGACTGCGTCTTTTATGTTGGCTTTAGGCCGCTTCCTACGAACATACGCCTTTATTAATGCCACAAATATAATATCCAGGACCAGTCCTAAAACCAAAGCGTTAGTGCATCCGAAAGTAGGAATTAGCATTTTAACAGTACCTAATAGCATATTAACTTGCATTTGAACTAGGGACTGATTATTGAATAGCCAGGTGAAAGCTATCCAAAAAACTAACCAAGGCACCCCGTGACATGTTATCTGTGATAAAAATTTGCATAATTACAAAAAAATAGTTTTAATACTGCAAATTGTATATATTATTAGCAATCAGTATAGCAGTATAACATGTGTAAATAGAAAACAGTAGAAATGAAAAATATAGACAACACCCATTAGAATATTATGTACGTAAATATAAACTCTACAAAAACGGTTGCAAAAAAGCCCTGAAATATTGACAGTATTTAATATTGCTCCTCATCTTTTACATTGTACGCTAACAATATATTATATTTGTCTTCAGTATAGTCTTATATAGTCTTAACGGATATATAAAAAATAATAATATTCCTTTGAATCGAGTAATATAAAAAACGCTATTGACTGAAAAGTATTGAAATAATCACGGCCTCCTAATATAGCGATACCATTGCGGTCTATCCGGCCTTTCGCGTCATTTTCGTGTGATTTTAAAATGAAATGAAACGGGAGTACAGTGGCTGCAGCTTTCCGTGTAAGACCATTGAACAGAAATTAAACACAACAAACGTGTATTACTGGTCACACATAAAAAGTTCAGTAAGTTACGGTCTCTAAGAAACAAAAATAATCCCTTGAATTAAAGAAACGCAAGGTCGGTTAGACTGAAAGTTCATATTATAGCTAGGAAGCGGTCGAGATAATGATATTACCAAAGATTATAGTAGTAAAGGTAGGAAACGTAGCGACCGTGTCGATTCTAGCGCTATCTGTGGTCTCGCCTGTTAGGTAAAGAAACTTCATGACGGCCATGTTAATTAAATCTGTCGCCTCCGTTGCATTTAATTGACATCCATATATAAATCCAAAGTATTTCAGCAGATTATATTAGTCTGAATATATATAGTATATTCTTCGATTTTGATACTTAAAGGTCGGTCGATGTATTAGCAAGTTTTATTAAAAAAGTTTAATAATCTGAATGTCGTCCTCTCCAACTTATCAAGAAATCCAATGTTGTAAGTGAAATTTCGTACAACAGTATTATAGATACCAAATTGATACCTATACCCTATACCTATACTTATGTATATCTATATTTAATTTCTGAATTTACTAAAGAGAAAGACCCTCAAAAGAAAGTCTATAATAAATGTCCGAATCCACCAGCACGTCGCGTACTACATACGGCTCGCCTGTTAACTAACTGGACCAGCGCTGTTACTTTAACCATCATTTTTATTCTATGGTATGATCGAAATGCATATACGCCGTTCTTTAGCGCACTGACAAAGCTGTATAGACATTTTGAAAATTACTGAAAACTAATTCGTTAATTTGAATCTGAAGAAATCGCATACCCTGGCATTTAATGTAGTGGTTTATGCGCAAAGTGAATGGAGATAATATTGAAATGAAATTTCAGACACTGGCATTTTGACCTACGTTGTCTTATTGCTAAAATGATACTAAACATGGTTTATAAGAAACGACAATTTTCGCCTGACATAATACATCTCACGCCACTGGAACTACCAATAATTACATACAACAATGTAATCTGAATGTAATCAAGGTACCGTTAATTCAGTTGCCTACCTTACCGATGATTTTTTTGTTTTGATACGGGACAGGTAGTGTATACCTTCAGATATACAGATTATCACAATTTTTTTTAGTCCTGGCAACAAGAGAATCTCACCTAACAAAACATGACTACTACAGATCTAATCTACTCTTTGAAATGCATTTTAAAATACTGTTTGTATTAAACACAAGTGCAATTAAATTTTCAAATTAACATTGTAGTGATAAAATAACGAACGTACACGTTCACATCAATGTGTATAAGTAAAGCTTCTATCTCAATTACATAAAATGCCAAATACAACGTTCTAGCACATAACAACACAACCTCATTTTTCTATGAAATTACCTCTAATGCTCTATAATGTATCCGCAATGATTTAAATGGTAGAAAGGTACCCGCCCAAGTGTTGAATCGCTGTGTAAGTTGTTCATCATAATGTAATATTTTTCGCAAAATAGGAGGTACAGCACGCTTCGTTTGCTAGAAGATTATGTAGAAAATAAGTATATCGTCCGTAGATGATTCCAACAACGTTAATTTTACCTCAGACATTTGCGGCACTATAAAAATGCCTACGAATACGCGTACACGTTTATTTATAACTACCTGAAACCTCTTGACGTTATAGTTACAGGCTTGGTGCAATTTTTAGGTTAGCCGGAAATAAATAATCAGCTGGCAGTTGACAACAACTCTAAAATAGAACTGTTCAACACTATTGAGGCCATCTATACGAGGTAAGTGGAAATTTCAAGTGTTCTGTTAGAAGAAACCTGTTATTTTAATAAACTAGTTTTTTGATATTTTTATTAAATTTTTTTTTTAATTCGTTTAGGCCAGCGTAATACTTTATACTCAACTTGATGCATATGGTTTTATTTTAACTTCAAAATGTTTTTTTTTATTAAAACAATGAATCTTATTTTCAGGCAATAAAATTTAATCTCATAATGCTATTATCTTACCACTTTTGTTTATTTGTTGGGATTGTGAAACTGGCCGAATAATTATGCGTAAAAAACAAAGAATTAAAAGCTAGTTCTGTGGACTTTTATTTGTTACCGTACAATAAATGTCCATCTTGTGAAATTCACGCAAAGAAAAACAAATTAATTTACTAAATATCTATTTTCTCGGCAATAAAAACTATTATTTACATAATTAACAAAAACAAATATCTTACGTACGAAATAATTTATAATATCAGACATGGTATTCCCCACCATGCAACTTTTCATCCGTCAAATAATTCATTAACCATTTTGATGTATCATCGCTCACTAAAAGCAGTCCTACTAGAATTCCTTCACCCAGCCCCAGCACAACACCTGCTAAAACATCCAGAATATGTTGCCTATTCGTGAGTACCCTAGTTAGGCAAATAGACGTTGCCCACGCTAACAGTGATGGATAAAACAAAAAATGGATGGGGAACAAGTTTATGAAAAAATAAGCTACAAAAGTGGCTCTACTGGCATGGCCCGATGGAAAACTAAAAACATCGGATCCCATTTCTCCGACTGCGTCTTTTATATTGGTTTTAGGCCGCCTTCTACGAACATACGCCTTTATTAATGTCACAAATATAATGTCCAAGACCAGTCCTAAAACCAAAGGGTTAGTGCATCCGATTGTGGGAACTAGCATTTTAACAGTACCTAATAACATATTAACTTGTACTTGAACTAGAGACTCCTTATTAAATAACCAAGTAAAAGCTATCCAAAAAACTAACCAAGGCACCCAGTGACATGATATCTACAATAAAAATTTTCAGCAGCAGCTTTACATTTTAAACCATTGAACGAAAATTAAACACGACAAAAGTGTCTGGTCACATACAAAAGGCTCCCTAAGTGACAGTCTCTAAGAAACAAAAATAATGTCTTGAACGCAGGCCGGTTAGACTGAAAGTCTACATTATATTTAGGAGACGGTAGTGAAAAATATCGGTTTTTTATGGGTTGCTACGATATCTCTACCTCGATAATGTTTAGATATAAGTTCATGTTCATCGGCGCTAATGTAGGGGAGAAAACCGATCAAGATACGTGTCAAAGGAACAGAGCTGCTTTGAAAACATTGTTCAAAGGGTTAATTTAAATCCGCGGGGCATTTAATTAATTGAACGACAATTTTCGCCTGACCCTACATTAAACATGTCCCGCCACTGGTATCGCCGATAATTACAGGCAATGTAATCAAAGTACCGTTAATTCAGTTGCCTACCTTACCGATGATTTGTTTTGTTTTGATGTTACTGGATATGTACAGTGTATACAGTTTTACAGTTTAGCACAAATGTTTTTCTAGTACTGGCAACAAGGGAATCTCACCTAACAAAAGAAAAATACTACAGATCTAATCTAATCTTTAAAATATATTTTAAAATACTGTTTGTATTAAACTCAAGTGCAATTAAATTTTAAAATTACCTTTCAAGATAGTGATAAAATAACGTTTACAGCAATGTGTATAAAGTTTCCATTTCATTTACATAAAATGCCCAATACAGCATTTTCACACATAACGACACAACCTTATTTTTCTATAAAATTACCTCTAACGCTCTATAATGTATCCGCAATGATTTAAATGGTAGAAAAGTACCCGCCCAAGTATTGAAACGCTGTGTAAGTTGAACATCATAATATAGTATTTTTCGCAAAATAGGAGGTACAGCACGCTTCGTTTGCTAGAAGATTATGTAGAAAATTAGTATATTGTCCGTAGATGTTTCCAACGATGTTAATTTTACCTCAGACATGCCTACGAATACGCGTACACGTTTATTTATAACAATCTCAAACCTTTTGAGTGCTTTTGACGTTGTAATTATAAGCTGAATGCAATTTTTAGGTTAGCGGTTAATAAGTACTCAGCTGTCATTTGACAACAACTTTAGAATCGAACTAACTTTAATACTACTCGAGCCATCTATACGAGGTGAGCGGAAATTAGAAGTGTGTGTTTTTTTATTGTTTTTTTTGGAAGAAACCTGTTATTTTGTATAAACTAATAATTTTTTTGACAATTTATTTTGATAAAAAATGTTTATTGTCGCAAAATATTTTTTTTAATTCGTTTATGTCAGCGTAATACTTTATACTGAACTTGTTGCTATTCTTTAATTTTTCTTTCAAAATGCTTTTTTTTTACTAAAGCAATGAATTACTTTCAGGTAATAAAATTTGATGTCTGATAGTTACGTCCTATCCTGCAAACACTGCCATGATTGAAGCGGATAGAGATTCTGCAATTTCCTTAAGCATGATGAATATCGAATTTCGTGCAACGAACACGTGGGAAATAAACTTCACCGAAGGCTACATTGGGAGCAACCCTACATATAAAAGTCAAGTCTCATTAAGTAAGCATTTTCTTACTTAAAGCTTTCGCACTATTGTTCATTTGTTTATTTCAAGGATCTCTTGTGATCTTAGTTAGCTATGTCATGCATGAATTCACGTGGAGAGATCCTTATGACAATTTTCGATTTCACGTCACATGTCTATTCCAAAATTAGTGCATTGGATCATATTTCTCGCGAAATTATTCAACTAACACATTAATCCTGATGGCTTTTGATTGGCAGTCCCGGGTGACCTTCACCTATTTCCTTTAAAAAAACATCAGATTTCCTGAAATAGACATTTCGACGTGTCTAATTCCGATGAAACAAAACCAAAATAAATGAAGACGATTGGATCACGGTCTTTCAACATGTCGGGGATGGATCGGCCAATTCGCAAGGTGCCTACGTCAGGCGGTCTTTTGAAAATAGTCGTCCCCAAAAATAGATCCAGTACAATCGGGCCGACCGTTGGAGAACCACCTAACAGTTTAGGGAGGTTATTGGTCGTGAGTGCGCAACAAAATTTAAATATAAGCATATCGGCACGGATTTCTTCCTTTTCGTAACTATCATTCAAACATTGCCCCAATAGATAAAACTATAGGCGTACAAGACGCTTCGATAAAACAATAAAAGAGATTCTGCTCGCCATGGAAATTTTGAGTTTGACTTGCGGTGTCCATGGAGATGGAAGAAGTTAACACTGAAAAGAATGAGAGAGGTAATGTACACAAACTGATTTTTTCTTTTGTGAACTAACCGAAATTTATGTATTTATAATTGTGCTCTTTGATAAATATTTATAAAACTAAATACGGCGACAGAAAACAAATGGTTACTCGCATAAAATGCAGATTATAAATATGCTTTTCCAACGCGGTTGTATACTAAAAATTTAAAAATATCCCCCCCAGCAAATGCTATTTTAATAATACGAGGAGCGCCAGTTTTCAGGACTACACAACTGCAAAATTTTCCGCAATAACCTACCTTTTACGAATTAAGAAACTGTCATTTGATGAAGCAAACCTTTGATTTTCAGTAAAACTTTTTATCAAAGCTGAATGTACGATCATATTTTAAACACATCCAGGTGTACCTGACCGTATAGAGGGAAAAATTAAGTTTACGATTGCAAACTTGTCCGACGAGCTTATTTTTCACACTCTATTTTCAAGCGCAACCTTGGCTCTGTTAAATAAAATAATGATTCGCGTATTACAGGTGTGGGTGAGTTTGGACAACGATCTCGAACATTACAGCGGATATTTTTCAAAAATAATCTAAATATTCAGCGTATTGATGTAAATAAAACACAATCGTTCGATCACTTTAAGCCATCAACATTTATTGAAATTGTTTTAAACACTGTGAACAATAATAGCTATTTAAAATGTTACTATTTAACCAGATCCACACATTACAAAAATCTTTGCAATTTCCAACACTGCTTTAAGATTCTTATTAAGTAGTTATTACTATCCTGCCAAGTACCTAGTCTTTAAAATAAAAGACACTCACCACCATTTTTTTTAGAATTTACTTTCCACTGACAAATACTTTGCAATGAAATTTGCACATTATGTTTATTGGATCCAAATTTTATTATTTTAAGTTCGTTTAAGTTTAATTTATAAATTTAACAAAACTAGTGCTTTAAGATTTAATATAATATGCCATGATATATTATTTAAGAGAGTGATTATTTAAAGGTAATTAAATAAGAACTACATTACAGAATATTAGGCAGATTGTACAAGTTGTGTATGACTAGAAATATTCTTCTATTGAATTCAACTATTTATCAGATTGAAACTTTTCAGTGAAGATTGGCAACATTGTCATTTATTTTCTGATAATGTATGTATAAAATGATTAACATCAACTGAAGACCACGTGATCAACATTTTTAAGTTGACGTGACTGTGGAATTGGCGATAATGGTAACGAAAATTAGTTTGACATTAATAGATTATTAGTCAGGTTATAGTAAGATTTACGTATAATTTTTTTAAATCACGCAATTGTGACCAAAAATGTCAAGAAAATGACATCAAAACTAAACAATCAAATGGCAGCAAGTATTTGTTTAACATAAATCACTCAGTACCTATATATATATAGGTGATTTTTAATGTTTGAGGCAAAATACAGTGTTTTGACAACACTGAACAATAGATAATGGTAAATACGTTTACTAAATATTAACATTGAGGTTAAAATTTTTGACAGTTTCCATTAGTCTGTATGTTATTAACAAGCATTGACCTTTTATGTGATAATTAACAAAGTGGACAACAATAATTTGACAAATTTGTACTTGAAAACCAGAATTGCCAACATTAAACTTAATTCACGTGACCAACTTAACAAAGAAATCTCAAATATTAAAGATTATTCGGTATAAACTTAAAATAGTTGTTAATTTCAATAAAGTCTATCAAATTTGTCAATATAAAACAGTTATAAAAGTTAAAATTACTTTTAAAACTGTTACTAAGGTGTCGTAAATATAGTAAATATAAAATGCATTGGATGAAAGCGGAAAACAAAGACGAATAACAGTAAGTGTGTGTCATAAAACCTACAAGAGATAAATGCTCTAAACAAAATTTATTTTAATCTCTGCTATATGTTTCTTGTTTGTACTAATTTTAAGGTTGGTACAAAGTACGCACACATTGCGCAGAGTGATTGTTAGGTAAATGATGTATCTTCAACCAGCTTCTAATTATAATAACTTCATACAAAAATAAACTAAATTTTTCCTCTTAGATTCTAATATGATTCATACAAACTATTTTTTTAAGGCAGAAATGGGAAAATGCGGCTAATATATAGAAGCATTCAATATCTATATGTAAGTGCCTCTGAAAATCAATAAATAATTATAACAACTTTTTTTGAAATTGAATGGACCAAGAAAAGAGATGAAATAAAACGCCTGTTCAAAAGAAATCTATAGGAGTGGTCCAGATGAGATCAATGGTTAAATTTTTATAGTTTATTTAGTCTATATCTTTATTTAGCTTATAGTTCTTTTTCATTAACGTCTTTCTATCTTAACTACACTGTTGACAACTTCTTTGGCGCCAATTATTAATTTTCGAATATATTCTACAATTGCTCACGTAACATGTAACTAGATGAGCAATTGCATATACATATTGTAGTCGGGGCCGCACACTTATACTTTATTTTAAATAAAAATACATTTCGTTAACTAAAATTTTTAATTCACATTCCATTCCATACGTCACGCTACATCGCCATTACTATACTCTGCTTTACTATTGGTAGCCCTGAAGCTATTGGCGCGCGTTTTAAAATAATTGACCACAATATATACAAGGGTAGTACATATTTTTTGAGGGATTGCGTGGTTTTAACTTATTAGGGCCTGAATTATTCAAATAAACAAATAAATAAATATTGGGCATTGACAAATTTAAAAAAAAACAACGATTGCAATACTCCTTGCAACATACTGTTGCCCGCTCCATCCGTTCGATCCTGAACAATATACACTTCTTCATCTTTGTGAATTAATATGCACCCCCAGGTCATTACGGAACTTCCTCCAAATTTTATAGTTGGGGTAATACATCCGACATACAGCTAATTGTGATTCGCTGTCAGTAATAATTCATGTCTGACTGTGTAACTGACCGTAGCCGTCCTTCAACAGTAGCCGACGTTATGTTGTTTCCTGTAATTGAACGGAAATTGTTTCTGCCGATTTGCGTCAAACTTACAATCCGCTGCCCGATTGCGGGGTTGTCGTTTTCCGTTTTCCGTTTTAGTTCCAGCACATTCGAACATGAACCAATCGCGTAATATCTTCTAATGGTGGATTGTACAGCGCATCGTGAACATTTTATTTTCTTGCGGTTTACACTTGCGGTACACTTTTTTTATGTGATGTACTTTGTAATGTACTTTGTTATTAAAATACACAATTATTAATAATAAGAAAACGAAAGAAACAAGTATAAGGAAACCTAATAGTAATCGCTGCAGAATTTGATTCTATGCATCATGATGTAAAAATATACAGCTGTTCCATTTAAGAAAATTGAGTTTTGGACTGTTAAACATAATGAGATTCGACACCATATCGCAACCATACTGGGATATTTAGGTTATGATTTTAAAGCCTAAGGGTTATACCTTCAAATGATAGGCAACTTGAATCTTGAAATTTAGAGTATCCTAGAAGCAATTTTTTTAATGAAAGGCAGGCAAAACGATGTTTTACATAAGTTTGAGGATATCTCAAAATCTGTGACACTTAGGTATAGGAAGACCTTAACATTTGATATTTAGAATAACGTTTATAACCAGAATTTGCAATAAAAATTATAACATTCCATTTAAAATAAGAAAGTTAACGGTGTGAAAATAATTTACTCTGAAGATCACCATGACCTATGGCAGTGTATTTATTTTCAGAATTTTTGTACATTTCCATTCCCGAAATATTTTAATAGGCCATTCAACTTGGAAGAGCCTGTATTAGTGATAACAAAATAAAAACAGAAATTATCAAAATGTATGAAGTGGTTATTTAAAAATAACTCATAGTAAATAGTCCTATGTATAACTTTCCCTTTAAAAAAAAGGTATTTTTTAATTATTGCTATTGCCATAAACAACTGACCCACTTATATTTTATACTAACAAGAATACACGTAATCAATATACACTTTGCTACTGATAAAAATGCAAAATGTATCTTTACGGACGCAATTAATGAAAATTCATGAAAAAACATGAAAATTCTTATTATGCGCAGGATAACGTATGTGCCTTCCTCCTTCCGAACAAACTCTACCTATTTTAACTTTTGCACAAATAGGTACAATAAACATTATTTCCAGGAAATACTACGGAATTTATGAAACAGATGTCTATCTTTTGTGGCCCTTACTGTACCTTGGGTATTTTTCTAATTTGGTACTATAATAACTTCAAAGGCAATGCAATGCGCTTATAATCTATAATCGCACTGTGCAACGCGTTTGCACTCGTCGAGTGCAATTTAGTGTTTCAAGGGTGGTCATTAAATTTTATATCAAATTCAAAAGGTGAGTTCGAGTATTTGTGACAGAGTGAGAGTGGATTTTCTTGGAGTGGGGGTGGAGTGAGATAAGGAGTAGATAGAATTGTTAATATAAACGAACGGTATAGAGTGTTTTCTTTCAACCATCTATCTAACCTGTAAAATATTTAGTGATACAGGACAGGGTAATACGGTAATACCGGTGTCTATGAATTTTGATAACAACCCGAGAATAAC
>JARFOC010000112.1:1302840-1317433 GCA_031763485.1 Osmoderma eremita
TACGCTACTCCATTATAAACGAACTCTCAAAAATTAACTCTATTCACTCTAAATTCAATAAACGAACGCAATAAACAGTCGAAGAGTATATGGAGTAAAAGGATTTGAATAAACGAACTCGGCTAAAGATGCACAGTGCAACAAATAGTTTCTGTCATGTCATAATTGACGTATTTTTACAATTTGGTACACCACAACACTGATAATTTTTTACTCACTTTTAGTAAAACCACGGCCTCCTACATACAATGATACACATGCCGTCAATCCAGTTATGCGCGTCAGCAATCTTCCTATCATGACATATGACAGCAGTACAGTGGCTCTAGCTTTCCATAAGAACCCATTGAACGGAATTTAAACACAACTAACATATATCACTGGTCATATACGCAAAGCGCCGTAAAATGGCGCTCTCAATAAAACAAAAATTATGGCTTGAACTAATGATACGCCAGGCCGGTTAGACTGAAAGTGTATATAATATTTAGGAGACTGTCAGTAGACCCGGAAAGAGAACACAAAATATGACAGTAGCATGAACTGTAATGAATAAAATAATATTGCATGATTCACGCAAGGCATATGTGTGCTATAATTACGTCATTGCGCATGGGCATGCGTTTTCGCGGGCATTTTCTCGATTTGAATTTAATTTTCGTTTTTAGCACTTTTTCAAAACTTTCATATATAATTTAGTATTGTTTAAGGTCGTATATTCGAATAACAATAACTTTAAAAAATGGTCATGTTGCTTATTGGACCCGTTAACGATCAGTATACAAATCTCCGAAAATATAAAACATTTACGAGATTTATTCAAGTTATCTACTTTTTAACATGACACGTATAGTTTAAAAGAACAAAGAAAATATTGCGGCTGCCGTATACTAATGTATTGGACATTCAGCAGAATATAAATTTTTCAAATGTCAAAAGCAGTTACTGATAACGTAAACAACGTAGGTATACTCGCATAACATAGTCGACCAGACATAAAATTAAAAGTAGAAGGTTTAAAATACATCAAGCGACCTTCACCAATCTAAATATCGCTATAACGAACTTAAGGCATTCGACAACTAAAATAAAGCTTGCAACGAAAATAGATTCAACCACTCTGGCAGCTGGATAGCGTCTAAGAATCTCTTAGGTGTCAAGACTTATTTTGTTATACCATTACCGTTTTGTACTTCCAGAATAACTTAATAAGAAACCTAAAAGTAACAATGACGTAAGGTTGTGGAGTAACTTATTTACACAAGTTCCATTATTGAGGAAGATTGTAATTAAAGTTTGTCATTTTCTAGGTGATTTAAATTAATTCTCTCGCCAATTATACAATCGGTAAACGATGCGTTTATGTATTAGTAATGTATTAACGTATTGTTTCAGTCTAGAGCAATTTAGTTTTAAAAAAGTTCGCAATTAAAATTTCATATCAAATGATGTGACAGTACGCTAGACTCATGAACATTTTTTGGTGTTTAAACGTATTAGGTTCAATTCAAAATCGGAATCATTTCGCGTACTGGTTTTATCATTAAAAATGTCAAGCCTTTCTCTATAATTGAACCGGTAACTATAAATTTGCTTATGGGTACGTTCCAAATTAAAGTACAGATCAGTCATACGGAATCCTATTTCCAAAACTTATTCTGATACGTTCCATAAAGATTTCTAAAATTGTTTTATTTTAAAATTAACGGTGTCTATCCAGCTCAAAGTTTTGATCAGGAAACTTTACTTAATACATTCTACTTAGAATTACTTGAACTACCCCGAAATCAAGGAGAGATGATGAGCTTGAAATTAGCTGCATTAGAAGAATACGTGCGATTTAAAAGCTGTCATTTACCTAAGCCGAGCTTTTGATGGCGTGAATCGCGAAGTCCTTCTTATGGTATCCGTGGGCACTCATTCGATTTATTATCATCTAGCAAACAGAAAGCAATACGTGGATATTGCTGTCAAGGGTCAATATTACGACCTTTGCTATTCATTATATACGTCAATGATTTGGTACTTAACGTACCACCAGCAGACTCTATATGTTTGTGTGCAGATGATATTTCCCTGATAACAAAAGATCTAGTCAAGGACAACTTATGGCATAAGACAGAGAGAGGTGGTTTACTTAAATTCAATATTAATAGAATGCAACACCAAGACTGTACACTTAATAAGAGAGAAGTGCCAACTGGCGCAATATACAATATATTTCGAATTAAAAGAAAATAGATACCAAGCTACAAAAAATATACTTTGCTAATTTCGACAGTGAGGCGACTTATGGCATTCAACTTTGGGGTACGTCTTCGGAAGCTGGGCGCATACTTCTCGTGCATAAGCGCGCTGTGAGAATCGTGTGCAATTTGAAAAGAACTGAGCCAGACAAAGAGCTTTTATAAACGCACAAATACTAACCTTGCCTGGGGCATACACAGTCGGAAATTTCACATCTGCCTATTTATTTAGACTTAATTATTCTTTGAAGTTTGTTAACCGTTTCAACGGCGTATTTATTTGCATACATGCAGTCCACTATCTCAATAGTTCGCGCTGTGAACATACATTAATAAGTTATGGTACACAATAATTATTTTTGTCATCTAAAATTGGGATATATTTTACTACTAATGATAAGTATTATTTATTAAAATACACGGTAAGATTGTCTTTAAACGTTCAGCGGTCGCAGAGAGTGCAGTACACCGCAGAGCATGTGCTTCGTAAAGCTATCTATTCAGCACGTGCCTACTAGGGAATTAATACGATGTTTTCCCGACGAGAGCGCACTACCGACTGCGATATTCCTAACAACTGTCGGTATCATGCATCGGGCGATCCCTATGATCTCGCAACTCTCTAGCAATAACACATTGACATCTATTGACACTACGCTAGTTTCACAGATGTGGATCCCGACGAACTGATTCATAATACGAACGTTATAATGCAACAATTGTATTATTGGGTTTCTATTTAAAAAATAGCAAGATAATAGTATTTCAATGAGAGTTCTGTGTCGTAGCGTTCCCTGAAAGTAATTTTATAGTAAAAAGTGCTGCTGATTACAGACTGTGGAGATTAGCAAAAGATCTTAGGTTGAACTGAAACTTCCATATGGACAGCGCCCTTTCTAAATTAAACAGGGTTTTGTGTGTATTAAGATCTGCGTTACCCATGGTATATTCATTGTTTTCGGGCATTAGCAAACATCTGAATTCCATTCCAAAAAAAGCAATTCGTATTACAAATAATCTGGCGCCCACAGAATCTTGTAGACCGTCATTTCGAGTTGCAAATCCCAGCAGTTTCGCTAGCTCATCGGGTTTTTCATTCACGATTCCCAAATGCCCAAGCACCCACAACAAAGTGACTTCATTGCATTCCGTGCGCACATTTAGTTCCCGTATGTGTTCCCAAGCCAGTTTTGATGTCACTTTAGGGTTCCATAATGCCCTAAGTGTTGTGTGACTATCGGTCGCAATATAGATCCGCTTACTACTAGCAGCCCTCTTATTGTTTTCTATTGCGCAATGCAATATAGCGTACACCTCTGTTTGTACCGCAGGTGTATTTTCCTACTAGGATGGTGATTTTCGTATCCCCCACCTCACTATATATTCCAGCTCCAGATCCATGCTGGGTCTTTGACCCGCCTGTAAACCAGGCCAGCTTCCCGAGCTTGTCGATGTGTGCTGCTTTTGCCCAGGTTTTCCGTTCCGTGATTTCCATCTCGAAATTCCTGTTAAATATACGATATATGTGGTCTGTTTTCAGTCCCAATAAATTTCTTTCCAGACGATTGCCAATTTTGTTGTGCCCCAATTCTGCATATCTGCATATCGGGGATTTTAGCAACACCATTCTTGCCTCCCCCATTATCACCACGTGAATTTTGTTTTCTTACTAATTATTTATTATTATCAGGATTGTCTGCAGCATACGTGATCTTGCCCACTTTCTTTTGATTTAGGATTATATTTTATTTTTAAATACATTGTAAAATCACATTCTCACACATAACACTATACAATACAAATAGGGGTTTGGAAGATTTTTACAAATTAATTTCACGGACTCATATAAGAAACCAGGATACGCTAATTCTTGTATGTATTGGTTAATATTAATAGATCTCTATTGTATTTATCTTCATAGCGGTTTTCTTTAATGTACTCGTTTTTTTTACAATAGTGCTTTGTATTTACACCCCTTAGCCCCAGTAGCCCCAGTAGAAGGCCAGGTGAAGTAAATAAGAAAAGCACCAAATACAAGGACAATAAACAAGATTAAGTTATTTAAGAGTAGCTTGGGGCAGCCCAAGGAATAAATCGTTTTGGTATTTAAGAATAAGTTTAATTAACTTAAATTATAGCATAAGTAATGCAAAGCCTTTATGTGTGGAGTAGACGGTTTCTTTGTTCAAATTTTTTCAGTTTTTTTGTGGATTTCTCTGCGGCTGTGTAGTATTGTCACGAGCGATATATGGATGGTAGAAATTGCAGTTTGTCAATTAGGTTCCTGTGCTGGTTTCTGGTTGACAGGAGGTAGCTATGATGATACTGTCAGTTTTTTTACCAGCTCTATTCGATTTTATAGTTAAAGTAAATCCAATCACTAGCAACATTATTTCTATAAAACGGCGTACAGGGGATTTTCTTTTTGAAGCCACTGCAGATTGTGAATTCTAGTTTAAAAAATATGACTCGCAGTATATCAAGACCAATAAAATCATCTTCCTGAAATTTTACAATTCAGTGACCTTTATTTTTCCCTAATTGTCACTAAACGCGATTACGTACTACAAACATTGGAAGGGTCTTGATGAATTTTAATAAACAGCAAGCAATCTCTTGGCTTATCTTATAAAAGCTTGAGCTTTATGCCAAAATATGTCTGGGCATTTTTGTTGTAAGGTCATGAACATCCAAATGTACGTCCAAGTTTGTTGAAATAATACGCTTCGGAATTAGTTAAATAAGGTGTGACGAGGATGGTTTCTTTTTTCAGACCAAAGCATATCCCAATTTTGCTGGCATCTTCATTACTGTGCCACTCATATTTTGCGTTTCTTGCAGCTTCTTAAATGAGTCATTTTGTAGTTAACAAATGTTAAAACTGGAAACAGTTTTATAGCACGAGAAATTACTAATAGGGTACACTAAATTCACAAAAAATAAGCACTTTCTCGGGCACGTTATCCTTACATTGTGGCATTCAGTAAAGGCTCGTCTACCAAGAAACTTGCGACATTTTTGCGGCATAAACTTTTTATAACTGCTATTTAGAGTTCTCGCAATAAAACTAAGCTGTTAGACATTGGTTTCAGACGTGTTAATACAGATGTCTGACATCTACTCTTCCAATGAATGTCGCAAGTTTCTTTTGCGGTTGGTTGGAGATCAAAGGTTGTAAGAGCAACGTGGTTGGTAAAGCAATACGAGTAAGGTTGTATCCCTTTTGCACTGAATAAGAAACTGAACACAGTAAAGTACTTAACTCAGATATTTAAAAAAAAATTACATACACTCCTTGGCTAACTAGCCTCCTCAATTAACGTGACAAGAAGGAAATAGTATTTACAAATAAGACAAGGAATACCAAAGCTCGTTTTCGATGACGACACGACACGTATGTATACTTCTCTGCTCAAAAACCAGTTTTACATAAACTTAACATTTGGAATATGCAAAAATCTCGAAAACCTAAATAAATTTAAAGTATTGCGTTGCATCATCACCAGATGATAATATACCTCGTACCGACTCTCAGCGGGAAGAGATTACATCAGATCGACGCTAACACATTAGACTGTTATTAATAGAGGTGTGCACGGAGTGAGGAAAGTATTTGAGAAAAGCGTTCCGATTTCGCACAACACCAGTGTACGAACATACATCGTTATGACAGGAAATTCGGCCTGGCAAAATGCCACAATTACACTTACCGAAGTAATTCTGTAAATGATAAAACCGCGGTCGGTATATTTACATTGATTTAGTCCTTCGACGCGCAGTCAATGAGTTCTCGCGGTATCGATCTATTTGTGTGGGAAAATATGATTTTTTCGCCGTGGTAGAGGCATACGAAAGTGGAAAGTTTTTCGATCGCTGTTGGTTTGATGTTAAGTGTAATTTAAAAATAATACAGATATCAGAAGAACTCATTTACGTTTCTTTGCATTTTTGTCGTCAAAATGAAAGGTAATGTTTGTTGTTATATTTACAGTAAAAAGAATCTGAATTAAAATAAGATATTTTAGCATACATTTTGTAATTGCAACGCGGTGGGCAACAGAATTATATTTATAGCCATTCTTTCATCAAAATTTTAAGCCAAGTGATTCAAACGCAAATCTGAACTTTGTACCAACTAAAAAAAATTAAAATATACCAGGTTTTTTACAGCACAGACCACTTACATACATCATTCACTTTAAGAAGATAGCGTTGGCAAGATAGGCTTATATTTTGGACGTTTGCTATTGGCTAATACGTAAGGCAAAATTACACACGACAAAAAAAGTTGTCTGTACATATTTATGTTGGATAAAATAAAATATTACTGATCGTTACGTTTTTGTAATGTCAGTTGTCAAATTCCTTCGGCTGCTTTTACTTGTGTATTTGGTTGTTTCTTGTGTTACTCCTTATATAATTACATTTACTACTTCACATTGTACTAAAATATTTGTCATTAGAATTTAATGTTACTTTCAAAGAAATTGACAAGGTTATAATAGAACTGACATTGTACTTTCAAATTACCCGTCATTATTTAATCGAGGCAGTGTTACACGGACGCCGATTGCAGCGCTATCTTCTATATTCTTGAAGTGAATCGACTTTAGCTATTGTTTTATTGCTAAACCTGTATCAAATCAATTATTAATTAATCAAGTTAGCATATATGCATACCGCATATTCTGTTCTTTTGATGCATTCATTTATCGCCTCAAATATACATACATTTCAATATTTCACCAAACGATTTTTCTATTTATTGAACAACAATAAACAGCATTACACCTCGCACTCTTTTATTTTTAAAATTCATATCAAACAGACAATACCGACAGACATTTAATGTTCAGGAAGTATCACCGAAGGCAACCGCAAATGTTACGCATAAGTTGCTATTTCAACGTGAAACGTAAATAATTCACATTCAATGTCACTTTGTGCGATCATTCACGTGGAGAAGCTGTTAATATTGCGAACGCATAAATATTTTGTTAGATTTGGATACGAAGGCAGTAAGATATTATTTAGTAATTCTTTCAAAGTAGTGTTATACGTATGCATAAGCTGTGCAAATTTACCTAAATTCTGGCTTGTTTAACCCAATTCATTTGATCCATTTTGCATATAACAGTTTCCTTCCTGTCAATAATCATTTATTGCTCTCCTTTATATTTTCTTTAATTTCTTAGTGATTTTTCTATTGGCATACTTTTTAGAGTCACCTATTTCATAATTGTTTCTCTCCTATTTCCCCGCTAATTTCTTCATCATTGAAATTTGTCTAATCATATTTTTAACTTTGTCTGCATATATAACCATTAATTTTTTGTATTTTATTTTTATCCTCACCTATACCGGCTATCACGTTAATCAACTATCTGGGGTTGGTAATAAAATATCGCTAGATTAGTAATGCAATAGGTAGTTTCTATTTTTGTATATTTAAATCCTGTATCTTGTTTTTACCTCTATGCACATAGACTTAAAAATAACCTCTTTTTTTACGTAGGAAAACAGTAAACATAACCAATAAAGTGAAATAGCCATGTTGTCCAATCTTACAGTAGCTGTGTTCGAAAGACTGTTTCAACATTTTTAGTGTTTCTGAACGCTCATTTCAGGGTTTGTTGTGATTGTGGTGACAGTTGGGAATTTAAGTGTAATAAACACTTTGAGGTTATGGCGTTACTGTGGGTTTTTCTTGTTTTTTTTTTAATTTAAATGTGGTATGGAGAATGATTTTTTTTATGAAACACGATTATACTTTAGAAAATAGTAACAACACCATACTGAAACATATTCTGTATGATTTAGTAGAACCAATTTTTGATCGGAGCGTTTCGTAATGTTCTCGTAATATTCCCTCAAAGAATAAGAATTACTTCGAAGTGACTGTCCCCAGATATTCAAATAATCAATTTTAGGAACATTTTAGGATGTTTCATTCGTTTCTGTTACATTATATAAGGCTCCTTCGTATAATAAGCCATTTCTTAAAACCGTTATAATAATATAGGTTATGTTTTCCGCTGTATTTCAAACGTAAATAAAGCAGGTTTCATATCCGCTGAGAAAAATGTCGTCCGGTTAGTAAACTTGTTGTATACAACGCTAGCGTTCAGAGATAAACACTCAACAATTGGCTAAACGTAGTGTCTTTCGAACGCAGTTAATCTTGTCACATTAATACTGGTGTGCCAACTCAGGACAGCTGTCGGGAATCACTCTGTATAATACGTTCCACCAATCACAGACGAGTACGCTGTAGATGATGTTTTGGCGCGGGAATTTCTCGTGCGGCAATTTCAAATTGGCTTTCTCGCGCGACTGCCAATGAGATTTCTGCATTTTTTACAGTTGTTCCATATGTTTTTTCAATATTTTAAATAATTTGTGTGAAGCGCTTTAATAAAGTGGATTATAAAACTGCATTTCCGTATCACTTAATTTTTAAAATTAGGTTAGTACGGAAGTGAAGCAAAACATCTGAAGCGGGTGTGAAACGAAAGCTAGTAAAGAAGCAAAGAATTAATCATTCGAAAGAAACGAATTCCTGCGAGTTTGTCCCGTCAAATTTTATTGTGTCCTTTGTGATTCACACCGAATTTAGAAATCTAGATAGATAATGAGTTCGTTCAGATTCTATAGGTTGGCAACGATAAAATTTGACAATAATCTGACAATCGTATATATGACGTATATTTTCCAAGATGTCTTACCTTATTTTGAATTTAATGGTGATGTCAATGGCTTTTTCAATGTAGTTTTTTTCTTATTCTACATTTTAAAATGCAAAAGTATACTAAATAACTTATCTTCAAAAAATAATTATAAAAACCTCACACTCGTATGGAGAAAATAAACTTATTCTCAATCAGTTAAGTTAATTAAATTGAACATATAATTTAATGAAAACATAATAATGAAACTTAAAAGACAAATAGACACAACTCTTTCTTTTCACATTGTATAGCCCATTAATTCTTTTATACGGCCACTATAAAAAATACAAACATTACCAGTTACCAGACAATACTCCCAATTCCTTGGCTTTTGTGTTTTATGAACTTCACGAAACACTGCGAACATAAAGCTTTTAAATAAAACAACGGTACTCAAAGAAATAAGAATTTAACAGCATAATACAGATCAGCATGTCAGGCTCTAAACGACTGGATCGTAATGTACAGGAATGCGTGTATGAATGAAAAAGCAAATATTTGAATATCTATTTAAACATCAATTTGAATTCGTATATTAAAGAAACAGACTTTATAGAGTTCTTATCTCCCTATAGTATCTTCGCAGCATTGCGTACTACTAGACGAAGTAGAATATTAATGCCAAAAATATGATGTTCAAGAATAAATACAGTAATATGATAAGTGCTGCGATAAACTAACCAAACAGCAAATAACGTACTCATATATACACCATAATAAAATAATATGCTCATACAAAATTAAAAAGTTGTCTGTAACTGGTTGTATTCATTTTGTTACGTTCAAAATGTCTATCAAAGGATTATTTAAGAGGAACAGTTACAAAATCAAATATAAAAGATGTAAGTTTTATTTATTTAACCAAAGATATAATATATTGTAATTATAAAAATATATTGTATATTATAGTTATTATTCTTAACAAACGTTCAATTTTACTAATTAATTACACTAGTAGGGGTGTTTGAATATGGATATTGGCTATCATAGAGTTTAAAGAACTGTCAAACAATCAAATAGCGGCATCTGCCGGTCGTATGTGAAAACCGCTAATCCTAATTTCAAAGCCCTCTATAATATGTAATGATATACCGGGTGAGGAATTGAATTTATAATTAGAGTAAGTCATGAAGTGGCAATAAATATTACAACTTGGGAATATACATTTTTATAACTGTCAATGAAGTGTCATATCAAATTATAAAACTATCATATTTATACAATTCTAAAATATGTAATTTAGAACACAAGACTTTTCTTACTGAAAGCTATTTTAAAAATTATTTTTCTTTGAAATGACGTGTTTCATTCATCAAGTCGTGCACTTTCAAAACAGCATTTTAAAGCGACATAACCTAAAATAATCATTTGTCAGCCTGTAATAAACCTTACTAACAGTGACATTACTAATTAAGCAGTGTTGTAAACTTAACAAAACACAAATCCCACTTCAATTATAAATTCAATTGATCCACGATAGATTGAAGTATGTCCAATTGTCACTTATGACAGGCCAATCATTTTCATTATTGAATCAACAAAAGTACTTGTGAAATTCATTTTCTATGAATTTTTTCGAACAAAATGACCTGATATTCTATTCCTATTGCAGTAAAAGACATTCCGCCGCTACCGCTCAAGACTTACAAGTGGGAAGATATCCGGAGGGAGAAGAAAAAAGGGCACTATCCTTACACACATCTCAATAAAGGACCTTACAACGAAGAAATCGATATAGCCGAATTCAAAATGGATACCCTAAGATCGAGCAAGAGCGCGTCAACCTTAGAAAAATCCAGTAGCGGCGTCGACATACGAGAGGTAACGGAAACTGCTGACGTCAGCGTCAATAACGGCAAAGATTACCTTGAAGTGAGCGAAGGCATCGTGGAAGCGGCGGACAGCTCGAACGAAGACAACGTAAGTCAATATCTGGATAAAGAAGAAGATCTGCCGGTAATTACGGAACACGTTGAAACTCCTGGTCCTAGCAAAGAGAAAGAAAAGATGGACGTAGATACAGAGGAACAGCGGGCGAAGTCAGAAGAACCGAAGCGCAAACGGAAACTATCTATAGAGAGCAGCTACAGTAGGATCAGCTTATCTAAGCTGGGTGTGATGAAAAAACTACGAGAAGCTAAGCAGAAGCTAAAATTACCGAAGTTTAGTTTTAGTAAATCCGAATCGAAATTGGACATTCCCAAAAAATCTAAGAAAGAAAGCAGTAAATCGGAGAGTAAAGAAAGTAAGAAGGAATCTATGCAAGCCTTTTTCGAACCGAAGAAGGACCAAGGACCATTGTATATACACATACCCTTGAAACCACCTCCTGGGCAAACTGATGAGTTTTCACATTTAGAATTTGAAGACCCCAAAGCAGAATCATCGTCAGCATCTCAACCAGAAAATTCGCCTTCAAATGGTCAGGAAAAAGACGAGAGTGCTATACCCGAAGATCAAAACGAACAGCAAAAGGAAGGCCTTCAATTTATTATACTAACACCACCTTCAGACGATGAGCAGCTGGATGGCAACGTAATGTTACCAGATACACCTTCTTCGGAAAGCGGTAAAAAATTCTTCAATAACACGAAACTAAAAGACCTAAAAACGTTAGCAAAAGAATGCGTTAGAGAGATAACTCCAGACATGCCAATCGAAGGCATATATTTCGAAGATGTAATTCAAGTGGAGTACGTAGATGAACACAACAGGTCTATTGGAAAAACAGAACGAAGCAACGTCCTCGAAGTAACCGAAGAAAATTTGTCGACAATCGAAAGAAAACTGAGCCAAAGAAATTTAGCAAAAGAATTGGAGAAAGAAATAGCCACCTCCATGGATTCATTGCACCGGATTGCTCGTCAAAACACTCTAAAAAGGCTAAAAGAACAAAAATCAAAGAGCAATGAAACCTTGCGAAAATCCGATGTTAAACCGAAGAAAACCCAGGAAGCTCCCGAACTAAGCTTACCACCATCTGATATTGTGAAACCTGTCGTCCAAGTTAAAGAAGCACCAGCTAAAATCACGTTTGAAAAAATTGGAAAACGCGCCATTACAAAGGCACAAGGTAGTAAAAAAGCGCAAACAAAAGAAGTTGTAGAAGAGAAGTCCGAAAAAACCCCAGAAAGCAAATCAGAAGTACCTGAAGCCATTATACCAGAAAAGAAAGAAATCCAAAAAGCGCCCAAAGAAAACACCTCAACACCCCAAGAAGAGAAAACTCAATCTGCTGACACCGTTGAATCACCAATGTACGACGAGGAAGACGGTTTAAAGTTAAGTGAAACTGCAGTTAAGATGATCAACGAAGAACTCGCAAAAGAACAGTTACCGAAAACCGACGCAGAACAGTTAACAGCTGCAGTCAAAGACAATTCTATCAAAAAGAAGGTCTCGTTCAAGAGGCGATCGAAACAAGAAGATCCGCATGGTGTATATGAAGATGTTCAAGTGACTTCAGATAATAAAAAGGTCGACGGTAAAGAACAGCAAACCAAAGAGCTGAAAATGATTAATCCATCTCAGTCTATGTCTGTTGACGAGGAAAAGACCTATTTAGATGACAAGATCATGAAAACCACTTCATTGGAGGAAGATTACAACAAATGGTCGAAATTAACGTAAGTGTATATTTTTCTATAAAATGTTAATTCCTTTATAGACCCAATTTTTACTTGCACGAACAACTAGTGATTATTCCATAGCGCAAATCAAATTACATAATTTATACTATCAAATTAATAAATTAATTTAGAACATAAAAATGTTCTTCTCTGACAAGCAAAATGAAAACCTTTCAATAGGATATTAATACTATACCATGCGGTTTTAATATTTTAATCAAAACATATTTGCTGATGGAATTATTTTTACTTAATTGGTTATTAGAACAATTTAAACTACATAAAAATTATTTGCAACTAACATGAGGTAATGCAGAATTGTCATTACTTCATGTTAGTTCCTAATAATAATGAAAATTGTGAGCACCAAAGAGTTAAGAAATATTATATTTCCTTATATTTTAACACCACTATGAAAAAGCACTACTAAGCAACAAGCATTAAATAAGGTTTTCATAATATAATGTTACAATTATACAGAGCCTTCATAAACGACTGTATTTGGTTACAATATTAGTAGCATGTTGCGATTACCTCTATTTTTGTAAGTTAATTTTTTACCTTTTTTAAAAACACTTAATTAGTCTGTTCTTCTGACTAAAGAACATTTTCTGGATATTTTTACTTATTTTCTCTATACTTTATTATGAAATAACGGACAATTGGAAAGGATTCATTGGAGCTTTAGTATAGTAGGTACGATGACTTAATATACGCATCTCTCAGATAGTGTTTTGAACTGTATGGTACGACAAAGGGCATTAATGAAGTGAATCTCGGTAATTCACCTAACACGAGAAAGAAAGAGACTAATTCGTAGTTTTGAAAGGACTTATTGTGTGGAATTTTGATGCAAAATGAAATCAACATATTATGTATATTATTTCGAATATAAGTTAAGCTCATGCCTCACACCCCCAATATACGATTTCATTGAATTATACAGCGTGTTTCAGGAGTTATGGTCAATTTTATATGCGAATCGCTGTAGGTTCAAGGTCTTGTATACTGCAAACAACACAGTCTGAAATTTTTCTTTTACAAATATTGGTTCACTTTTATAGCAAAGCGACATTTTTTCAAAATTGTCAAAACTGAATACAGGGCAAGTCAAAACTCAAATACATTCATTTCTCAATTATTTTCAATGGATCAGCCTGTATTTTATATCATAAAAAGAAAGAATTTGTTTAGTTGCTTTCATTTGTATTAAGCACTCTCTATATCTAAAGTCATTAATTTTTAACATGTGTTAAAGTCTTTTTTTTATAAAAGTGAGATTTTTTGAAATTATTTTAATATAACGGGTTAATCGTGGAAAAATGACAGTAAGGCAGTCTTAAATCTTTATCACTAGCTAGGAGATTACGTAATTGAACCACATATTTTGGAAGGACGAGTGAATGGTCATGTTGTAGAAAATCATTTACCGTTGTTATTGGACACTGTTTCCCTAAACGTTCGTCAAAGGATGGTGGTATCTCCACGATGGAACTTCGTTATTTCACACTAGGTCATTGATTATGCTATTGTAGATAAACCATGTCCATAAGACGTAATGGCAACGCTTAAATTTGACCTTTTGGATGTCGCCGATTCAAGCCGCCACTGTTCCTACATCCATTATATAAATACAATATTTAAGATATGAACCTATTTTGAACGGATTAATTTGTACAGCCGGTAAGGTAACAGACACGCATACATATAATAGATGAAGACACGTGGTGTAACTTAGTGTAACATGGTTCTCAATAAAGTCTAAAATATCATATCATTTATGTTTATTTAATAAAACATAATATAAAACAACGACCATTTCCTTGAAAGACGGACAAGAAGACGGGAACCAATTGGGTGACTAGCTCGATCACCGGAGTTCACTAATAGTATGTTTAAAAAATCAACCGTAGGGTTGGTAACGGTAACTTTCGGTAAAGAGTGGTAATTGAAAATTGATGGTAATTTTTAAAACGACGTGGTTGCGTAT
>JARFOC010000112.1:1318993-1331699 GCA_031763485.1 Osmoderma eremita
TTTCAGGTATGGGCGATTTATGAAACGCAAACCGGATTTATGGTTACAGTTGGTTGATTTTTTAAACATACTATAAAGCATTCTCCAGTATTAATTAAGAAATTTTAAGAAATGTAAGACAATCGCTTGAAGAACGGCTGCAATGTCGTATTAGTGGATATTTATTATACATAACTACATTGTAAACAGTTGAGTTAATTAATTAACTGTTTAGTGTAAGTTATAAATGTTTGTATTTTGTAGTTGCATTAAACACTGTCATTTTTCCATGACTAACTTGTTATAATAAAATAATTTTAAAAAATCTCACTTTTCATAAATGCTTTAAAATAAGTATCTTAGAAATTAATGACTTTGGGTATAGAGAGTGCTTAATAGCAATGAAAGTAAGTGAACTATTCTTTCTTTTTATGACATAAAATACAGGATGATCAATTTAAAATAATTGAGAAATGAATGTATTTGAGTTTTGATTCGTGTTGTATTCAGTTTTGACAATTTTGAGAAAATATAAAAAATCTATGCTTGTAAAAGAAAAATGTCAGATTATGTCGTTTGCAGTATACCAGACCTCGAACTCAGTTATTTGCATATAAAATTGACCATAACTAATAATACACGCTGTATAATGCAATGAAACTGTACATTGTGCGTGTGAGGCATGAGCTTGATCTAAATCTGAAATAATATATAACGTTTAGCGTCACTGCTGCGGATGGCAGCTTCACATTAACGATCCCTTATCTATTGTAAACAGTTTCAAAAATTATTTTCAATTTACTTTACTTATCTAGTCGGAATTCTGCAGTATTCTGATGCAACTTAACGATCGATAGGTAATCACATCAATCAAAAGGAGGTTTTGAATGCCATAAAATCATTAAAGGATAACAGTAGGTACTATAGCTCATCATGGAATACATTAATTTTAAAAGATTGTGCCCAAGTATCAACCTCTCGATTTTCTGTAAGTCGAACTTTTTCTGGGACTTTTAGTGCTTCGAGTTAGAAGAGTCCAACTGTAGTTATATCATACTCTTTTCGCAGTAGGATTCAAAGTATAAAAAATCTTTAAATCGTATAGTTGATGCAAACAATGCAAAAATTTTAATTTTGATATATTTTAGCAATGAAATGGAGTACATTTACAAAGTATAAAATACCCGTAGCACAAACTTAATTCACATTGAATATTACTTGAGGTATCTTACATATTAGCGACCAACCAAATTTTCTTTAACCCGTAAAGCGTCTCCCGTCTCCTTTCCATGTCAAAAATAGATGTCACTTCGTGAAATGATCGTTTCCGTTCGGGCTAACAGAAATGGCCCAACAATGGGCCGTACTAAATTTAAACAGTGGCCGGTGAAATTTCGTATTGGCTGCACAGGCGATCGGATCGAATACCCGGGCTCCAACTGACTCACCGAACTCGCGGGTAGCGCGCGATGAAATGATACTGGGATGAATCCCGCGGAAGCGGCGCGTTTCAGACACCAGGAACACCGCCCGTCCAGAGAACAATGGCGGAACTCCTTGGACGGCCACCTCAGGTCAAAATCCGAGGGCACCAGGAGGTATCCGCGGCGACGCAACGTCACCAGGAACTCGTCCACTGAATCTTCGGCAACTTCTCTGGACGTGCGATGCGCCTGCCAGTATTTCCAAGGCGATACTTTGCTTCCCGGCACACGAAAGGGCCGTGAGTCTCCGACGCACAAGCAACGGTCCAATTTGTTTACGGAAAAGAAGGTGGTCTTTAATATTCGGTACGTAACTGGTGTGCATACGTCACGTTTGAGCATCACTCGAAACAGGATGTATAACAAGTAAAGATGGCTTGCGTTTTGTTCATATTTTGTAGCGGTGACGTGAACTGCACATAAAGCGATACAGCCGTGCGACGTCTCTATAAATACTTTGAAATATTTTGGCAAAGTTAGCTGAGCAAATTTCCACCACAAAGAAACGAATAAATAAATACGTTAAGTAAATTTAACACCAATTTTCTATAATATATTTTTACGACTTGGTTTAAAAGCCAAGTAAATATAGTAAATAAATAAATATCTTTTCCAATATACAATCTTATTTCAAAGCATAAATAAAAACCAGCAATCATTACGTATCTTGATGTAACATTACAAGTCGAATATGTTATAATTGGTTCTTTTGGCTTTTAATTTATGTGCATATGTGTTTAAGTTTAAAAGTTGAGCAAGCAATTAATTGTGCATTGTTAACATATACTGTTTTTGCTTGCCCTATTAAACAGCTTGCTGTTTAAACATTGATACAGCGTCTTGACGACCCCATTTAAATACAAAACTTTATAATAGGTGATCACATTGCTCTTAGCTTGCACCACCTCGTTCTATGATCAATTAGGCTTGCACTGCATTTGTAAAAAAGATATTTGAATATAATATAGTAATATGTTGCATTATACAGGGTGACGCATTAATGTGGCTAAAGTCGTTGTATCCGTTATCATATCAGATATCAAAAAGTTATTTACGAAAATTGTAGACAGTCTTAAATTTAACAATTTAAAATTATTTTCATACATACCGGTTGTTTTATATCACCAGGGTGAACCAAACATACGTTTTCTTAAATGGAATACCCTGTATATTAGTTCGGATTTAGATTAAGCTCCTGCTTCGCACCCTCGATATTGTATATCATTTCATTGAATTATACGGGTGTTTCAGAAGTTATGGTCAATTTTGTATTCAAATAACAGTAGGTTCAGGGTCTTGTATACTGCAAACAGCACAGTCTGAAATTTTTAATTCTGTGCTTCTAAAAAGCTTTGCCTGTATGTAGCATGCGCCATATAGAGAAGAAAAGTGTAACGTCAATTTTGTTTGGAAACCCACCCAGTTTCGCCAACGGTAAAATGATTAATATACGCAATTTTAATGATTTTACGCTCTTAGTGACACTGTAACTTCGAAATCGAAAAATTATCTGTCATGTGCAGCTCAACAAAAGGCTGAAATTTATTTTCTTAAAAAAGAAAATTTAAAAATAAGCTTAAAAGATTAAGTGTATGTTTATCATTTCAACATATTCAACATTCGAATAGACTAGTAAACTTATACACCGGACTACCAAATGTTTACTTATTTGATACACTTTTTAGTCTGTTCGCGAATGTAACTTTAAAATATTATCTGGGATAGACAGTAACAAATACATATAAAAAGGATTAATTGCTAATAACACTAACGAAGCTTGGATTAAACTTATTAAATGTTTTGTTTTTTAAAAATTATTAAATTATTGAAATAGAAAATAAACACAACAGAATAACAGAACGGCAGAAAACTAATAGGTTATTTCTTTTGTTTGGAAACCCAGACAGTGTCGTCAACAGTGTAAAATGATAAAAATGATCGTTCCTTTGATCATTTTACGCTGTTGGCGGCACTGCGTACGTTTCCAGACAAAACAAAGCACCGTCTTCACTTTTCTTTTCTATTGCACCGCAATTTACAAAGCTTGCACTCTATTTGTCACTAATATATTTAAATATATACAGTCTTATATTGTCCCCTCCCCTCGTTTTTATTCATGAGCATTTCTATCACATCGTAAATATTGTATTAGCTTACACCGCATTGCACCACAACTTACGAAGCTTGCACCGCATTAGAAACCAAGATATTTTAATATATAGGTGGACCTATTTTTTTTTACCTATATTTTATTCTTCTCGAAAGCATTATATATAGCTCTTGCAATTAAACAACCGACTTTTGACATTTCGTCTTTTCATAACATAGTTGCCAGGCATCACAAAGCATATCACATGGTTTGACAGATATATAGATAGGTTATGGTTAAAGAAATACGAAAATTATCAATACCAAATAGAACTTGAAGATAACAAACGTCAAGTAAGTGCATTGACAACTTATCTTATCTATGCAACTGGCAACGCTCTAATTGAAGATATCCTACGCGGACGAAATGTAACTGAATTTGACGGTTCTATGCATTTGCTGAATATGAAGTTGTGTTTGGTTGTGTTGGTATGATTTTAACATTATCGCTGTCAAAAGCCGTCTGTTTCGTTGCAAGAGTTGTAATTAGGCCTCACATTTGGTTATTGGAATATTCATTTCACGCGGTGGATCACGTAAGATTGAATGAGGAATCTTACGTTGTTTAAGCAGGTTATATTATAGATTGTTGTGTTTTCTCTCTGTTTTCCATGACATTTATCCAATCCCTAATTCCCAGTTTGGCAATGTCTCCCAGTACTTGGTTCTCTCTTGATATTGAGAATATATACCTACCATTGCAATGTAGTAGTGGGCCAGATATAATGAATTCCTGTAAATATGTTGGTAGATGCGTGAATACATCGTAAATATATCCCAACAGAAGCCGTTTTGATGTTATGCATCTTTTGAATCAGCAAAAAGTCTGTTAATTTCCAAACGGTCGATACCCAGAAAAATTCACCTCGTGAATTTAGGTATACTTGATGACGCCCATCCGAGCATTTTTCGTAAGCTGCGCAAAGATACACAAATTTAGGTCAGCTTATGAGCATGTATGTGTACCATGCTGTTGATAATGGCCGTGTTTTTAATTCGTCCAGAAACTCGTATAATTAGTAAGTCACAATAAGTCTTCGGGAAGTATAATAGTCATACTACATTTACATATATGTAAAATGTTCCCTTATTATATGAGGATGAAAGATGCTAATACTAGATATGTTTGTCAAATACACCAACATTGAGTGTTAATTTTATTTTTAATACATTTCATTTCATAATAGCATTTCATGTTCCTTTTTTTCAAAAACCAAAAAAAAATGTTACAAAATATTTGATCTATGATTATATCATAATTCAATAACGTATTTTCAGTGACCATGAGTACGAGCCGGTAAACCCACCTGCTGAAACTGAAACGCCTCAGCTGCCATCCCCACAAGAAGTACAACCTCCAGACACTTCACTACAGCGTTCTTCGTCAAAGCAGTCTAAAAAATCGACCAGCGATTCAATACGTATACCATTAAAAGACGAAGACGATGTCGTTCGTAGCGAAGATGAAGCCGAATCAGGCGATGCCCTCACCGTAGAGGAGATGCAAGCCAGAATCGAAGATAAATTCTTCAATAAAACCGAATCAGAGCATCCTCCAGCTAACATAACGCCAGCAGCTACGTCACCGAGTAGCAAAGAGAACGTTTCGCAAGAGAGTTCGGCCAAAAAGATACAAGACGCTTTTAAAACGCAAGCCGGGAAATTGCGCACGAAGATAAAGAACATAAAGAGGCCTAATATACATATGCCACAGCGACCTAATTTAGAAAAGTTTAAAATACAAAAGCCTAACATAACAATGCCCAAGATTCCAGATCAGATGCGCGTAAACCTGCCATCGTTCACGCTGCCTAAGAAGAGTGGTAGCTCGACAAGGAAACGTCCTGTAAAACAATATTCGACGGAATCCAACGCTGGGGATTCCAAGAAAAAACTATTCGACTTCAGTACTTATCCGAGATTCTTCAAGAAGAAGAAAAAACCGGACGACATCGACGACAATGCATTTAGTGAATCCGCTACGGTTCCGCGAATTAGAAAATCGTCTAAAAGTCGTCAAACGAAAGAAACTGACAAGAAAAAGAAAAGCCCCGATGTGGTACGGATCCCTCTACACTCCGAAGAATCTATGGATAAGGTGGAGAACGATCTGTCATCTCGTGCTCGATATGAGGAGGATAATATCGACATGGACGATGCTTTTCTGAAGGAGAGTCAACAGATGCGCACAGCCTCTGCACTCCACGACGCTGAATCTAGCAGAAATCGTTGGAATCACGGCAGCTTCCACGGTCACAATCTCGATGATACAGTAACAGATGAAAAGCTACCAAAAGATTCCCCGTTAGAAATGGATACCACCGAGGTCACTGAAATTACAGAGATCACCGAGGTGGAACGTCCTCAAACATCACCAGAACCCGATTTAGAACCGGAAATAGAACCAGAGCAACACCATTCGGATATGCGTTTGGTTAGTAGTTTCGGTGATGTTCGCGAGCACGGTGTATTGGAGAAAATCAATTCGGACGAGTATTTCATGCAAATGGGCAATTATGCCAGCAAGGAGATTCAGGAGGCGTTCAAGCAACCAACTAATCCCCTTGCCAAAATGCAAGCTGATGATAGCTTCGACCGTGAGTTCGATATATCTGATCAATCAATACAAGAAGTGCCGAAACGGAAACCAATTAAAAAGCCGAAGAGGAAGAAAACTCCGAACGTTTCCAAGGAACGCATCCCCTACGACCTAGAATCTGAGGGAGAGGAATACCCCGAACCGTATAACGAACAACCAACAAGGCCAATTCGTAGAAGTAAACACAAGAAACACACGCAGGATGAAAAGCCGCCATACCAAGAAACAATATTTATTCCGGATCCAGAATTTGAAATCATGCGAAAAGCCGCTTCAGATAATATGCTCTTATCTGAAAGAGGTGTGGATGGTCATTTCACTGGCGGACTCTATCGGCAAGGCTATCCACAATTCTATGAAAACGAGCAGATGCAGGGTATTGAACAACCTAACATATTGATATCGCATCCTTACCAGAAGGAAGAGTTTCTGTACAACGAAGATAATTTGGACGAGAAGGAAAAAGAGATTCCCGAAGCGCCACCTCGAAAGCAAAGAAGTTTGAAGAGTCTAGTCTCCGAACATGACTCCATTATTGACGAGATTAATCGAGCCAGAGAAATTTTACCGCAAGAAAATGTGAGTTAAATACCAAACACATTAACAGATATACATCTTTTTTTTTTCAATTTCGTGTATTTCAGGTGGAAATAAACAAGTTGGAACATGAATACATCATACCGACACCGGAGGAACCTCCAGTTAGACCTGCTAGAACAAGGTCAAGAACACGATCGCATTCAAGAACAACCAATCAGCAAGATGAACTTGAAACTGCAGAAGCAGCAGAACTACTAGAAACACCGTGCGTAGAAGAACCTTGCGTTCAACAGATTTGTGATTATATGGGTTACGCTGTTATAGCAAAGAATAGATATAGAGAACCTCCATTGCCGAAGAAGAGATCCGCGAAATCTGAAACGAAATTCTTTACTGTACCGAGGCCATTGAAAGAAGATACACCCGTCAGGCCAGTAAGAAATTATAGCACCTTAGTACCCAAAAGCAAACGTTCTCCGCCGAATTCCAGTGAAGAAGAAAAAGAAAACGTAGATTTAGGACAATATATAGAAATAGAGGGCGAAGGTGAACATTCGCGTTTGCAATCCGGTGAAATTGTTCAGAAAATGAAAGACAGGCCGCTACCAGCTCCACCTAGACCACCTAGGAAAACCAAGGATTCGGATAAAGACATGCCTTTCACAGATATCACCCATAAAAACAACGTAGACGATGAAGATGAGTCTATTAAAGTCAAACTAGAAGAGGCCGAAGCTTCAGTCCAAACAGAACCTCTTCCAGATGATGTCGTGTGTGAGGAACTCGTCGAAGAAAAGGGTGACAAAATCATAATACCAACCACCAGCAAATTTCACAAACCCATAACCGAATTTGAAAATGTTGAAACCATAACTCACGCAGCGTTGGTGGTAACACCAGTACCTGAAGACTTTCAAGAAGGACCCATAGCATCGTTTTCGCGATCAACTGAAAAAATAATCACCGTACGTAGAGAAGTAAATGACGGAGAACCCAGTGATGTTCCAGAAAACTTTAGAAATCTAACCGAGCCTCAGCCTAGGATTATTGAAAGGATAATAGAACGGTCGGTCGCAAGTAGTCCAGAAGTGGAAGTCTTAAAAGCTCAAAAATTACAAGTGTCTGACTTAGATGTTGATAGGTTAACGGTAAACGAATTATTGGCCAGCAAAATTAAGGTATCAGAAATCGATAGTGATTCGATCAGCGTTGCCGAAATCAATCCAAAATCTGGAAATTTAGTAATTGGTGGATTCGAACTTCCTCTCAGTTTTATACAAGAAATTGTGGACAAATTGAGAAGGCCAGAAAGCTCCAGTGATGATCAATCCACAACGCAGCTATCACAACATGAATCAGCACCTAAAAAACAAATTACTTCTGATACAAGGGAGAAGGAACCATCGGAACAACAACCAGAAGTTGCAATGGAAAATATAATGCATAAAGTGGGACCCGAAGAAGTAAGTTCAAATTTAGGAGTAGATAACACAATTTTTTCCACTAAATCTGACGATCAACAACAATCCTTTTCAGAAGATCCACCACAGACATTGAAATTTGAAGAAAGCGATACAACTCTAACAGCAAAAGACGATAAAATGACTGAAGAAAATATAACCCGATCATCTCCTGAATTAGTAAAGGAAGATCTCTTTGTGCCTACTTCGGAATTATCACCCACGTCATTAAAAACGACAATTGAATACTTAGATGATTTAATACGAGAAGAAAATATGAAATTAGATTTACAAAGCGAAGTTGAGCAAGAAAATCAAGAGAACTTGGAAGACTCCAAAGATGATTTACCTACAGGTGATATACTTTCTATAATACATCCTGGGCAGGAAAATTTTGAAGGTGGTGCTCTAGAAGAAATCCCCTCCTTAATTTCGGACACGTCTGAGGAGGAGAGGCTGATTGAAGAATTAAAAATGACTACCTCAGACCAAAAAAAAACTTCGATTGAAGACGTAAATGCACCTCCGAAAAGACCTCCCAGACAATCGGATATACATAGGCTTCAGCAATCCCAAGAAGATATTTTTATTCCGTCGCAAATCATCGAAAACTCACACAACGTGCTTTTAAGTGATTCCACGCCCCCACCTAGACCGCCGGACCCTGAAGAAAGATTATATCTGCGTTCACAGCCACCAGCCTCCTTTTATGTACTGAGATCTCCCGGATTGGAAGATTTCGGTGACGAAGACATTCCTATGCCTCCCAGGAGAAAAAAACCTCCCAGACCTCCTTCACGGTCTAGTTCTGAAGAAGCGCTCGCGACGACGCCTCGCACCCGACGACATAGAACCCCCGAACCCTCTATACCCCAATTAGCCGGTCAATTAACGCGAGCTTGCGCATCAGCCAGTGAAAAAGCTTTCCGGAGGTTTATAAAGCATATAACTATGAATGTATTGAGAAACGCGGACGGGAAACAAGACTTACATGTTATGATTTTAATACTCTTGATTTTGATTGCGGGTTTAATATTATTAGGCAACGGAGGCAATCCAGAGGTGCATCACTATCATTGGGAATATTTCAATCCACCGAAAGGCTTATAGAAAGTGCTCTACTTGCTCAAACCAAATTAATAATTATTATATATTTAAAAACTGTTATAGCGCTCGTGGAAAAAAATATAGTCCTTCCACATGTTCGACACTGTTTTTAAAAACTACAATCAGTGCGTGTAAGTTTATTTTTAAATGGAACAGATCTCGACATTTATAAAAATTGAGTCTGCACTGTCGATTCGAATATAAATGCCATAATGATTTGTTATATTTTCTAGTCTCTTCTTAATTGATAATCAGTTCAAATATGTACATTAAGTTAATGGTAGTTCTCCTCGTTATAGGGAGTTTGTATAAAATAAGTTTAAAACAATAAATAATTTGACAATTGTTATTCATTTTTTTCTTAACCCTAAATAATCCTATCCATCACACGAACCTATAAAAAAAGCTCTCGCAATCAAACAACCGACTTTTGACATTTCGTCTTTTCGTGATATGGAGCGCTATTCTGCACCATTTAGCGATGTCGCTATACGTCATGTTCTTGTATATTTATCTATTCTACATGACGTATAACGATATCGCTAAATGGTGCAGAATAGCGCTAATGATTGCCACGCATTACAAAGCATATCATATGGTTTGACAGATATACAATTAGGTTAGGGTTAAAAAAATAAGTAAGTGTGTTGACAACTTATCTGTGCAACTGGCAACGCTCAAATTGAAGAAATCCTACGCGCACGAAATGTCACTAGATTTGACATTACTGTGTATATGCTAAATGTGAAGTTGTGTTTGGTTGTGTTGGCATAACTCAAAAGTCGGCTGTTTCGTTGCAAGAGCTATAAGTGTGGCACGGAATTGATATGTTTGAGAACTAACCGTGTTCTGCTGTACAACATCTGAATTGGGAAATCAACGTCTGTAAATAGGAGTGAAACACATGTATAAAAAACCGCCCTAGTTGTGAATGTAGTATGTTTGCGCTCTATACACTCTCAAGGAGACTTTCGTTTCTCTATACGTCGTATTTGGCAACGTTCTAGCAATAATACATTGAAACAGCCATTCCAAATTTTAAAAAATATCCCTATATATCTAGAGTCCGGCCCATATCTGATGGAACTCGCTCAAAACACAATGTGATATCCAATATCCCAATTAGCTATCTACATTTTGAATAAACTGTACGACCCTAGTCTAATCAGTACCCAGATAACCAACGTTCGTTCTATGGACGTCCAAATAAGCATCACGTCTGTACGTACAATGGGTCCAACGGACGTCCTGTAATGTACGTAAGTCATCATATGGACGTTCGGTGGACGTCCGCTTGGCACAGTTTTGGACGTTACAACGAGGTCCATTTCCGACGTCCATTGAAGATATTTGTATGGACGTCCAGTGGACCTGTTAGCTCGATGTCCATTGGAGGTTCCCTGGACATGCTATTTGGACGTCCATTGAATGATTCGCTTCTTTATTTGATATTTACTTAGATAACAATTATGATACAAGATTAAGTCTGTCTGTGGAAAGGGCCGGAGGTGTTTACAGAACGTGGCAAATATTTTTAATGGGAACAATAATTATTCAATATAACCGTTTCTATTACACATTCTACATTCAAGTTAAGAGTGATTTCAACTATATGATTATATATAACGTTTATTCTGACATTAAATAATAATAATAATAAAATTCCATCACATATAAAATTATTACGCTTCCTACCTTACAGGTAAATATAAAACCAATTATGAAAAGAACAGTTTTATATATTTTCATTAATGTAAAACAAAGAAAAACAAAAAATAAACTCCGCAATTAGATACTATATTAAATTTTTTCTTTCTTTTGCCATTTTCAGCCACTTGGAAACTGATTTTTCCAAGTCCGTCAATGTTTTATCTTCACGCATCTAAAACAGCAATAAACCAAACAATGAGTTATAGCAGCATAAAAATATAGGTCAGCATAGCTATTTACACATTTACAGAAATTTTACTTACTGATAACTCTAACCTACAAAGGAGTTTCTAAATTAAAATCAGGCTTACCTTCAATAACAAATAGTTCCTAACATCAGAAAACGTAATAAATATTGATACTACTTTACGATTATTGAAAACAACACGCACTGACTATAGACAACTGTAACCAGAACGCAAAAAAATGGCGAGGTGATCTAACTTTCCGAATTAACATGGTGCAATGAATTATACAGCTCACATGACTATCCCAAGTGTATGCAACCTGTGTCCTAACCAAAATTCTGCCTCTCTATAAATGTTAGCCCAAATAATAACAGTAGATATTTAATAATAGTATTAATAAATAAGTTATGTTTAAAAATTGAGTTATTTAACGTTTCTCTGGGCAATAATTAATTTGATTACAAACTAGGGTACTTTTAGTATTTAAAATGGACGATCAATGTACGTCCGCTTGTGGGCGTCCATTGTAACGCAAAAACTAGACAATCATCAAACGTACATATAACGTCCCTGGACGTTTGACCCTTGTGGGGACCAAAACTGGACGTCCAAAGGATGTCCTGTGTTTATTGGGTAGAGTTGCTCAATTTGCGCCAACAGCTAGTGACGGGCGCATAAAGTTAAATAAAATAAATGGTCAAAAATAAATTATAATATGTACTCAAACACTTCCCGGGTATTAAGAGTCTTCCATGAATCTACACATTGAATTTTAAAGCCATCATAATTTAGGTCCGGCATTTCTGCTATAAATTGTGCAACGTTGTTCAACAAGAAACGTAGAATCTCGAAATAGTATTAACGGCAGTGTTACATGTACATATACACAACAGATATCGTTGAGACTCGCAGTTATCCTGAAGCATAGATGTATCGAATCAGTTAATCACATTATGTTGGATAGTTGTACTTGATCAGATTTAAGTGGGATATAAGGATTCAATTTATGCGAGGTGGTCAGTTTTATTAAATGACGACCAAACAAATATACATATATACTACCAATTATTATAAAATAACTATTGGCGACATCTGCGTTTCACCCATAGAACTAACCATACATGTATGGTAATGTAGCTCATTATATAAGCTGGTTTCGTTCGTGCCATGATTCCTGATCATACAATCCGGATTTCTTATGTACACGTTCGTTTGCCATACTCCCCTCTTGATTTAGAGAAACATGAATCCAAAAAAAAAGAAAGTGTTAATGTTTAGAATTTCACGTATTTTAAACTGAATATAAAATTAAGGAATCGTCAATTCCTATCCCAGATAGCACATGTACATTCGATGGACATACAATAGATATCCAATGGTGTACAAAGCAACGTACAGTGTACGTCCCGTGATGGTACAGTGGATATCTTGTGGACGTACAATAGACATCCAAAGTTCACAAAGTTGTATGTACACTGGATGTACATTGTA
>JARFOC010000112.1:1333354-1354377 GCA_031763485.1 Osmoderma eremita
CCGTCCGCTGTACATGCATTAAAGTACATTCAATGTACGTCCATTTTTTGTCCATGTACGTTTGTACGTAACGTGGATTTATATCGAACGTCCCTCGGACTTTGTGTGCTATATGGGATATAAATAGAATACTCGAAAAATATTTTCTAACATAAAAATTTGTCGTGTTGAGGTTATATTTATGCTTGCAGCCGTAAAAGCCACATGTCACTCCATCGCGATTGCACCAATCGTAATTTATTCAATCAAAGATTATGTTTAACTAAATCATGATTACATATGAAAGCACGAACGAAAGCAGCTATAGATACCACTTGTACAGTATTCACGCTACAAACATTGTAAAGAACGTTCGAAAGGGTTGGGCAACATTTTCCAGTTTGTGATTGGTGGAAGGTTGAGGCAAGTTTACAATGGCGAAAAGTTTACAGTATCACATATTAAATTTATGTTGAATAAATTGAAATATCACTAGAATTGCCAAATGTCAGTGCTATTTGCGTCGTATACGTATATCGCGTAGTTTTCAAAAAAAAATTACGTATAGATGATCTAAAGAGAAACAATTTTTCTTAGTAAAAAAAAAATGGGGAACGGGTACAGGAGAGTCAGAATTAAATAAAATATACATACTTTTTAGTTTATTACTTTTTAGAATTTTCTCATAAAAATAATGTTATTTATAATACTTTTCTTGGTATTGTAATACGTAAAAATCGCTATATTTCACAACTGGCAGCTAGGTTATACTTTAATTAATTATTTGGGATGTCTAGAATTGAGAAGAAAAGTGATGAGTTCGATTTGTTTTGTTTAGAAACCTATGCAGGCCCGCCAACAGCGTAAAATGATTAAAAGAATGATATTTTTTATTATTTTACGCTGTCTAGGTTTCCAAACAAGAGAAATAACCTATTAATCTTAGCCATTCTGTTATTTACATGTGTTTGGATCTTTCTTTATATTGTGTTGATTTTCTATTTCAATAATTTAATTATTTTAAAACAAAAAAATTATCTACGTATCCTTCTCATATTTTGCCGTTGACGAGACTGTGCAGGTTTCCAAACAAAATTTACGTCACACTTTTCTTTTCAATTAATTTAATGAACTGATTTTTGATTGACTGATGTTTCTTCCAATATGATCCAAAAATGTTAGTAAATGCCTTATAGATTTATATGTAATGGCACTCGCACAGAAGATGATTAGAGAAAGCAAGTAGTAAAACGAGACAAACATCTATAATTCTATACCATGTACATTAACATTTTTATAGCATGAATAGTACAAATTTTCGCACTCAAGTGCCATCAGAAATTTCGATTAATCGTCCCTTCTACCGCAGCCTCTATGTCCAATTGTAGAGTTATTTTTACATATGCAACCGTATGCAACCAATTACACTGATCACCTATTAGGTTTCAGTTCTGAAGGGCTTGTATATATTTTATTTCAGTACAAGATAGAAATAAAAAGATTTACAAACTCTTTAATTTTTAATGATAAACAATAATGTTCTAGTATTAAGTTTCCTTTTTTGCTTTGTTTGTTAACTGTGGTGCTTCAATTAAATTGGACGTAAAATCTTGGGGTATACGTATTTTATCATAAAAATCACAGCTTTTATTTAAATCTGCCCATCTTACTGTTATTTTCGGTGAAATGGATTTTCAAAATCCCATGCAATGAATCTGTTGCAGTTTTGAGTAAGTAAAACCCGTAAGAAATTAATTTTTGCTAAAATATATTTCCACAATTTCATTAATTTAGCATTAGCGCCAACATGTTTTGAGTCTGAAGTTATTTGATAGAACAATACCGTAGGAACGACTAAGTTATAAATCTTTACACCATTGATTTCAAGTCCTGTTAAGCTCCCTGTTTTGTAAAAATACACAAATATCTGATAAGTATGTATTCAATTAATAAAATAAATACACATATAAATATATAAAAATTACTTTTCCATTAATTTTCCTCATTAGCAATCTTCTTTTCTTTGCCCCTCAAAATTTCTAATTGATACTCATCAAATTGCTCACTAATAACTTCCTCTAATTCTGACAAAGTTCCATCAGCAATACTGCCTCGAATACGTTCAAAAAATTTCATAAAATGGTGTATATTATGTCTAAAAAAAAACATCTATTGAGGTTCTACTATTAGACAAAACGAAAAAGAACAAACATTGTTAATAGTAAAGATCCGAGCAATTCCTGAACAGCCACTAAGTGGTATATGTATCCCCGAGAATGTTTAGTGCATGATAAACATTGACAACCAGGTAATATTGGTTGGAAATCATCAGCATAACGAAGTTGTCTTAAATTAATTTCATACCCATGTTGTATCCCATTTTTATCAAAGCTAAATGTTAATGCCGATGACCTCTCCGTGACAATGTAACAATATGATGTGTCGAACACATCTATACCCATCTGCACCATTTTTATTATATTTACTGGATTCCAACAACCTTGAGTTGCTAATAATTTATTGTCTGAGACTTCGTTCTAAATAAAAAAATATATACAGTTCTCACTAAAAGCACATAGCGAAAAAGAGCTATAATAGAAGATAACTTGAGGACATGGAATGAGGCATTACTAAAGAATGGGATGAATCTGAACAAATCTAAAACAAAAGTGATGATAAGAGAGAAAAGAAGGAAATAGAAGAAGCACTAGAGAATGAACAGGTAGAACAACTAAATAGCTTTCAATACCTAGGTGTTACACTTGAAGAAATGGGGAAACACGAAATAGATATTGACAATAGAATTTAATAGGAAATAAAGTGGACTATGCATTGAATAAGGATTTCTTAAACAAGATAGAAGTGTCAAGGGAAACAAATATGAACGTCTATAAGGCTATATATAGACCAGTACATACGTACGGATGTGAATCTTGGATATTGACGAAACAAGAAAGAAGCAAGATCAGAGCAGCAAGGATCAAACATTTGAGAAGATTAAAGGAAGTAACAAGAATGGACGGCATTAGGAATGAAAATATCCGGAAAGAACTAAACACTGGATCAATGAAAGAATTTACAAACGATAACTCGGATGGTGGGGGCATTTGCAAAAAATGAACAACCCAATTCAGGTGAAGAAGGTATGGGAATCAAATGTACAAGACAGGAAGAAGCGAGGTTGACCATAACAAACATAGGATGATATAGAGCGAAAAATTCTAAAGAAGCAAGGGCTAGAATGGAGTGAAGCAAGAAGGCTGTCACGCAATAAGAAGGAGTGGAACAAGTTTATAAAGAATTAACAAAGCAGAATGAATAATTACCACCCTACACCCAATATATATATATATATGTATATATATATATATATATATATATGTATATATAAGCACATAGCACAAAAACTAGGCATAGCAAAAAACAAATTTGTAAATCTCTTATAAGTTACAGATTCTTCAACATGAGGAAAAATATTAGAATGTATGTATATTACCACAACTAATTCAATGACATCTCTAATCTCTTTAAATGATATAAATTCAACTTCTGGACCATTGTTATGCAATCCATCGATAAGATAACCATTAATTAAATCTTTATTACCAATTTCTTCCAAGCAACGTTTTCGAGACCTCAAACAATAGCCACCGCTGATAGGTGCCATAATAAAAGCACTTTTCAAGACATCCGATTTCTTATGTCTTTCTAAACATTTATTGACAAAATTTACTGTGTTATCCACAGCCTTTGTCATTCGTTTTTGAGAACTAGCTATATTTGTGTCTCCATCGGATAATAAATAGTACATATCTGGTTTGAATGTTTCAATAATATCCATATACTTTTCGGAATTTAATAAAATTTTCCCTGATCGGGTCCACAGAGGCATGTGATCTTTATAGTGATGCCCAGGCTGTGTGAAGTCACCAGGATCTTGTACAGTAACACAGCTTATACAACTTTTCATTCCTTGAAATAAATCACATAAAAATAATTCTTTATTACATCTTACTACAAAATATATACCAACAAATTCTGATATACTCCCATGATATTCTTCCATAGCTTCATGAAACTGATAGGTACTTACAACAGGTACTTGAATTATTTGGGGATCTTTACAACAAATTTGGTAAACTTCATGTGTTATATGAGGTATGCTACCTCCCTAAAATTATAATTTAAATATACATGAAAATGTGCAGGAGTAACTTTATATACTCTGGTATATAACATAGCGAGTGGTGTATCTATCACCAAGTTCTGTCGATTTTCAATATCTTTTAAAACGCCTAAACGTGGAGAACATTTCTCAATAGATTTGGCAAAAAATTTCATTTTCGAGTTCATAAATCGTTCAACATTTGTTAATAGCAATAAGTATTAATATTGTTATCGTTATCCACTAAAAGAAAAAGTTAAAACACGCATAATGTCATATTGTTTTGTTGTTTATAAAAAAATATTTTGAAATAATTACTTATATAAAGTGTGTATAAAGTGAGGTTTTGTTGGTTTTGTTTTGAACACATGTGACACATTACACGCTGGAATATAGTCACAGATGTAGTCCGGAAATAAACACAACACATATGCGTATTCAGAAATAATGGGGACTTCATCAAAATCAAAAATTTCGCGGGATTCCCCCATGCTTATTTGGAATGATTTGTTATCGTTTTGCTAGAATTTATTTGGGTTGTCTGAAGAAAATTAAGAACTGCTGATCCAAGTGAAAAACTAAAGAAATATTGCCTAGTACACCCCTGACTTGTTCTTATTTGCCAGTTTGATATAATTTAATTTCTGATTCGGTTCAGCTATAATATATTTAGTATATAAACATGGTTTATATACATTTTCCGGCTAATTGTACAGAAGAAGAACAAATGCTAAAAACAAAATATCAAAAATTAAAGAAAAAGGTATGTCCAGATTTTATATATTTCTACATTCTTTCAAATTGCTGACTGCAGAAAAAAGCTTTACAAGCTTTAAAAGCACCAAAACCCGAACCTGAAAAGCCAGTAATTCCAAAACGGCCGGCAGAAGCTAGAGATGCTAGAGAGGTAGCAAAGAAGTTAATAAAATCTGGTGCCATAACAGCCATACCAAAGCAACAAAAACAGCCTGAGCAAGGATTTAAGAGACCCAGGGGTAAATAATAATAGTACCAAAATATTTTATACTAAAAATTGCATTTCTAGGTCTTGAAAGAAAACTAATATCTGATAAAGTTAGTGGATATCAACCATTTTCTGCAGTTCAATCTGACGATGGACCAGATAATCCTGAAAATAAACCACCCAGAATCAAAAATCTATATGACACATTTGCTACTGCAAGAGACAGGGAAGAACGTGGTTTAACTGAAAAGCAACGTGAAAAACCTGAGAAACCAAGACAAGGAAATACGATTTATGTTGCAGGATATAATATTACGGAGGAGTTTCTCAAAAAGCATTTTTCAACCATTGGAAATATTGTCAATATATCAATGGAAATAGAGAAAAAGTAAAGTAACAAAACTTATTGAGATTGCTGGTTGACATAATTAATTCCTGTTTCAGTCGAGGTTTTGTAACATTTGATAAAGTAGAATCAGCTGATAGGGCTATTGCTGAGGTAATTCTGTTTATAATTTCTGTATTACTTTTTTTTATATTATTAAGGTCATATCTATTTATTTAGATGGACGGTAGTATGGTTTCTGGCATACAACTAAAGGTGTCATTAGCTAGACGACAGCCACAAATAGAGCCAATAAATGATGCAACCTCGTCATCAACATGGTCCACCTTAGGTATATTTTTTCCTTTGTTTATTATCCGCAACTGTAAAACACTACTTTTTAGCTGCAAGCCATTCTCAAAAGGGTAACCACAGGGATAAGAGAGATTTAGTTATATATGATGATATATTTGATTAGTGCAAATGGTATAAGTATTGTATATGATAGGACATATATTATCTAAGGAATGAATAGAGTAAATTAAATTTGTTTTTCAAATATATTGACACGGAATATCACGGTATCGTCGCGACAACTTGCGGCAACTATACAGAGCGTTGTCAATTTAAATTGTAAAAGCGCGCTATGATTGGCTTCTTGAATATAAAAACTACTCGCGTACCCTGATTGGTATGAATTTAATATTAATGCAAAAAAGGTCAATTTTTATAACTCCATTCGAATTATCCAGCTTTCTTAATCGTAAAACGTAATACACGTATTTTTGCGAATGGTAGGACTACATCCCATACGCGTGACAAATGTCTGCGCACAGCCAAAATCACGCAAGATGAACCCTCGGTTACTATTTATTTTACATGGGGCAAACAATGCAATTTAGTAAAGTTAATCTACTACCCCTACTACTATTCAGTACAACAGCAATAGAAAGAATTATCGACAAGATAATTAGGCTCCATATATACGCAAAAAATTCTTAGACATATATCATCTTTCGTGGTTTGGACTATCAACGGTAGAACCAGGCATAACCGTTGAATCTAACCAATCTAACGCACCAAAAAAAAATTATGAAAATCAAATCACATCACATAGTGCAGAAATAGGTAATGTCGATAACAAAGCGTTCTTACTATCTCAATTCAAGGCATTCATTTTATGTTAGGAATATTTAACGATAACTTGTCAGAAATGACATAGGTGGCAGCAAAGACCAAGATTTTGAGTATATAAATATTAATCAGAAAATCGCCCAATACGGGACTTGGGATTTTCTTTAAAAACTAGCCGCAACTTTTCAAAATAAATCGCCCAATTTGGCCAATTTGGATTGAAGTGTCCAGCCAACTGGAACCATATATATATATACTCCTATATCGCGGGTCGTGTCAAAATCGTATGGAACAAGTTTTCGCTGTGAAAGTGTGATGTTATATTTTATCTCAGTTGGCACAAATTGTTGGCAAGAATTGTTGGCAAGAATTATTGAGATTCAAATTAAAATTTAGCTGTTTTCCTATTTTGTATACATTGGTCACATTCAGGAAATTGCATAAAGCGCTGGAAGTTAACATTGTGCTGTGGCTCTTTGTATTCTCAGAACAATACATCGAATGTGACTTCATTTTCTGATATGTATATATACTAAATTACTTGTATATACAGGGGTAAAACATTCTAAACCGAGTGGGAACTCATTTTTCAATCTAAAAAAGAGATGGACCGCGAAAACAATTTTTTGTAATTATGTTCTCAAGTTAATGTATTACCTATTCCAATTCCGAAAAAATACTCGTTTTGCTCTACAAAAATTGATTTGCCTACTTTTAACAAGCTCTTAGTAATATAACAACATTCCTTTTTGCAAAGAATCGTAAGAAAATATACCGGTATACATATTGTGTGTATTTTTTGTGGTTTCAAAAGAAGAAAATATCAAAGGTTTTCAAATCAAATAGGTTTCCTAACAAAAATTACAAAAAAGCTAGTGCAGCCTGAATACTTTTTTTTTAAGCGAAAGAGAAAGTGCTTTTAACATTTATTTAAAAATAATTACTTTTATTGTGGTCCTGAATAAACTAAAGTAATTCAACAAAGGTTATTGTTAATTCCATATGGTTAATGTTACTCATAAATTCACCGTATGCTCTAGAAATATATGGAAATGCTGCAATATGTTAGATATTTAGTAGACTGCAAATTATTAGCCCACTCTACTAATTAAATTAACTGTAAAGTAATTGACCATTACACAATACCACAGCAGTCAGTTGTATTTGGATAAGTAATAAAGAAATCGGTAGTAGTACCTGGTCAACCTGGTAGTGCTTAGCAATTAATAATATAAAGTCGAAAATCGCCTGCAATTGATTAAATGATATGAGGATGTGGGATACCGTAGTGTGTGTCTTTGTTTTCTTTATTTGCTTTGTAATGGTTGGGTTATTTTATACGTGCTAGTGCCAGAAAATAAATGGCAAAAGTACATTTGGCACTCTCCGATGTTCCAGTTTCCTTAAACTATGATTTTGCAATGTTGTTTACAAACTGTTAAGATAGGTTAGGTATATACTGCTTGTCCAGTGCTTGTATCGTAATTTGTAAATCATCTTTTGTAAGCAGTTGGTTAGTACTAGTATGACGGAACAAGCTAGAAATCGATTCTTTACAAATCTGACAAATTTAAAAATTGAGGATGCTATAGATGATCCTTTAAGGAATAATAATCATATTGATGATTGCGAAGCAGCCGAAGAAGCTATTACCACAGACTCAGAAGAATATTTATCAGAACCACTAAGGTACAAGATTTAGAATAAATGAAATGTTTAACAAAAATGCACATTTGCCAATGTGAGATTATTTAAATTAAAGCCAGAATAGATGATGGAATTCCTAAAGTTATAATATTATAGTTGTGTAAACATTTATTTATTTGCCATTTTAGTATTCCTTTGGACTTAATTAAAGCATTAACTGAAATGGAGCTTAATGAGTAAAATATCGCTCTTAATTTGATTAAAATAGCCTTGCTCGATTAAACATGAATTTGCCTAATCTAAAGTCTTAAATGAATTTATAAATCAATGCATTTACTCGATAATCTCACTTTAGTTTTAGTTTCATTGTTAATCCTGGCATCTTTTTTAATCTCACAAAATGCTAATGATAAATTTCATTGACAGATACCAAAGATTTGATTTTTCGACATCGACTAACATGTCGAGTGAAACATTAAAGGAAAATGATACCAGTGAAAATGATAGATATTTCTCATGTAATGGAAATATTGATACAAGTAATGTTCAAGTGCCAATAGTTGGATATGAAATTATGGAGGAAAGAGCCAGATTTACTGTAAGTTTAATAATGGCTATAATATAATCAGATTATATTAGTCAATACACAGTGAGAGACTAAAGTTTAAATACACCACACAAACATTACTTAAAAAGAAAATGAAGCATTTTAACACAAATGTAAGTATGCAGTTTATTTATAGTTCAAGAATAACCAGTAATGAAAACTAAACAAATCTTTTTTGTAGCATAGATAAGAGTAAATTCTCCGAAAATAAAAGTACGCTGGACAAAAGTTTAAATACAAATCAAAAGATATTTTTGTTGCAGCTGTTTGTGGGGTTTTTCTGAAAAATGTACCCTTTTATTTGTTGGTTTAGTCACGTATGCATTTTTATTCAGTATTAATCCTGATTTCATCAATGTTGGTCGACTTAAAAACTAAATAATGGGTAATGAAAAGCAAATAGAGTTTAGTATAAAAAATTTAATAATTAAATATTTTCAAGAAGGCAAATCTTACCAAATATTGGCAAAGTTTTGAATTTGTCATGTACAAGTGTGCAAAATATAAGAAAATATAAAATTTAATACAGTGGAAAATAAACACAGAACTGGACGTCCCAAGAAACTTTCTCGGCAAAATGTTAGCCTTATGCTAAAGGAAGTGAATAAAAATCGGACAATAACTGCCCCAATATTAGCCAGTAATATTGCTGTAGTATCGGGCAAACATGTTCACCCGAAAACTGTACAGAGCTTTGTGCGATAAGGGCTATCGAAGCAGAGTTCCACATAAGAAACCTCTTATTTTTGAAAAAAATTAGCGGCTTCTGCTAGATTTTGCAAAGAAGTACAAGGATATGGATTATTTGGAGAAGAGTCCTATTTACAGATGAATTAAAATTTAATAGGTTTGGCAGCGATGGTCGCGAAAAAATTTGGCGCACGCCCGGCATAGCAAAATTTAATACCCACCATTAAGCATGATGACGGTAGTGTGATGGTTTGGGGAGCGATTGCACTGCTTTAGCTTCATTTATTATTCGTACATTATGTTATAAGGAGTTTGCTACACTTTTCACCACTTGAAGTCGTTAAAAGATGCGCATGTGGTTACCTATTATATTTGTACCATGTCATGCTCCAGGTGAGCTTTATAGTCCTCCCCAATCACCGGACTTAAACCCAATTGAACACGTTTGGGAATTATTGGCGCGAAAAATTAATCGTGCGACTTCAAAAAACAAAGAATCCCATTAAGAAGCTCTAGCAAAGGCCTGGTCAGAAATCATGATATCCGAAACAGAAATCTAGTTTTATCTATGCCGTGTTGTCTAGGGTCAGTCATTGCAGCTCGGGGCGGACCTATTAAATATTAATTTAAGTTTACGTTTCTCAATTTAACTAAAATTAGCCAAAAGATATATTTGTTGATTTGTTTTTGAATTATTTTTTTTAGTTTCGGCGAATTTACTCTTATCTATGCTACAAAAAAGATTTGTTTAGTTTTCGTTACTATTTTTTCTTGAACTATAATGAAACTGCATACTGACATTTGTGGTAAAATGCTTTATTTTCTTTTTAGGTGATGTTTGTGTGATGTATTTAAACTTTAGTCTCTCACTGTATACTTCACGAAATTTGTTTATTGGGAGAAAAATAATAAATAGGAATATGGAGTATGTTAAAGAATAGTTCCACCAAGCTGCAAACCTTGAAATGATTGTACCTTAACAATCAGATTATATTTTACTTTTTATAAAGATATAATATGTATCTATTCTAGGTGTTCAAACTGAGAGTTGAACATAAATCTACCAGCGATTGCTGGTATGTTTTCCGTCGTTATACTGACTTTGTTAGATTATGTAACAAATTAAAACATACTCATCCTAAAATAGTACAATATCTACCTCGCAAGAAATGGCTAGGGAATAATTTTGACCCACTCTTCTTAGAAGAGCGTGTAAGCAAACTACAAACCCTTGTTGATTACATACTGTCAGATGCTGAGCTTGCTAATTCACACGATCTACAAGATTTCCTTTGTTTGAGTGACCCACCAATGTATACTGAATCGAGTGAAGAATCTAGGGTACGTCTGTGATAATTATTGAAGCATTATATCCCATTAAATTGCTGATGTATATTTTAGGCAATATTTGAGAGTTTAGAGGAAACTATATACCATCTGAAACAACAGATTTTAGAAAAGGAGCAAACTATTGACCACCTGCACGACTCCCTAAGACAAAAAACAATAGAAGCTGATAATCTGCGAAAACTCATTAAGTAAAGAAAATTTCCCAACGCTTGTCGCATATTAATATTAATAGTTTCAGGAACCAACAACTTTGCGAACAGTGTCAAAATCAAAGTAAACCAAGTGATAATACATAAATTAGGTACTTAAATATAAATAAAAAAAAATGCAGGTGCTAACCACAATGGTTATTAAAGCTAGTAATATAATTTATTTTTATGAAAAATATATCTCAATAACTTTATTAGAACATAAAATGAAAGCAAGATCAACTAGATGTAAAGTAATACTAGAAAAGATATTATATTTAATATAGGTAATTATATACCCAAGTGTACTTATATTAATGTTAATAAGACTAATTTAAAAGTGAGCTGTAATATAAGAATATTAATATATTGTTACCAAATAATTCCAATTTTATATAAAATATTTTTAGAGAAAAATTTTATTATAGTTATTTATTTTAAGAGTATATTTTAAATTTTAATAAATACATGTAGGTATATTATGTAAAATTTATATTTGTAGGAGGTGCAACAAATATAACTGACATGGACTAAAGATTAGCTTAGAAACTTAACAACAGGAATATTAATAAGTTTTTTCAGCACATAGCCACTCCATTGGTTACCTACTTACAGCTTTTTTGTATTCTTTAGTTTACATCAATTACACCTTGTTTTTATCTATAACAGATATGTGCACTTTAAATATAATTTTAAATTAACTAAAATTAAACCTGAGCATGTTTATAACAGTTATGAAATAAAGGCTGTGTTTGAAAATTTGCAGGAATTGTTTATAAATTTTGTCGTAAAAAGTTTTTGATCGAAAATATATTGTATATGTATATGTCGAATAAAAAGTAAATACTGTCATAGTAATTGCGAACTCCTTTCCATCGCAAATAAAGTTCGTGCCCTCGGTCGTACTAAACCTGCTGTCACTGGCGCAGAGATAAATTTTATCTAATAATAAAAAGTCATGAAATGAGCGAGACAGTAAAGCGCATCTTAGGTGCCAATAGGTTTGGTACGAGGTTAAGATTACTGCTAGTGACAAAACTTTCTCAGATTCAAGGTAAAAGCAAAAAGTACGGTGTTAAGGGTATTTTTGATGGGTGAAGAACTCTGGATACGTATTTTGGCAACTGGGTACCGTCCTCAGCAGAATCTCTGAAGGAAAATTATGTTAGACGCAGCACTTTGGGAAATATGCACCACACAGATTATCTGCCAGAGTGCTGCGTGTCCACATTGTGCTCCACGTCGTTCTATCACCACCAACGGTATCAATTTTCACGGTTGGATCGAAAACCACAACGAGGACTGTAACAGGAATTTTCTCTCCGGAACTAAAAAAAATTAACTTAGGTCTTGTTCTGGGAGGATATACCTCCGGCTTTCAGTCGGAGGTTTTGAGATAACTGCAAGGGGCATTTGGGCATTTGCTCAGCGATAGCCAAGTTGTCCTAAAAGCCCTCAACAGCTACAGGATCGCTTCAGATTTGGTGGTACAATGCTACAATACCTTGGAGGCGATCGCTGCACATATATCGTGTCACTTGTGTGGGTCAAAGGACACAAAGGTAACCCAGGCAACAAGGCTGCTGACGAGTTGGCAGGTAAGGGATCGCGTTCTCCCTTCATAGGACCGGAACCTGCCCTACCTCTCACGTCGGCGATACTCAACGATCTAATAAAACAACGGACTACCATCCTGCATGAAAGCAGTTGGGAATCTGCAACTGCAATGCTGCCAAGCACGTAAAACCATTCCCAGGCTATCGTCCAGGACGGCAAAATATTACCTGCTTCTTTCTCGCAGCAACCTTCGCCAAGTTGTAGGGCTATTAACTGGCCACTGCAAACTAAATAAGCACATGCACCGCGTGGGACTAGTTACTCAGCCGTGCATGTTACATTGAAGATGAGACGCCGACATTTTGTGCAACTGTCTGGCGCTCGTCCAATTGAGAGCCGCTATTCTGGGGGAGTGCCCGCCCCACGCGCGACATCGGTGGCGCCTCGCCTGCCACACTGCTCGAGTTCATATTCAGGTTGGGTTGGCTCGGGTAGGCGGTGGAAGAGCGAAGCCGCCGGGAGAGGTAGCACAAAGGGCTCAATATGGTGGCCCAAGTGCACGTGGCTATTTGCCACCTGCTCCCACCATCAAATCCATCCATCCACGTGTCCAGAATTGTTCACTGATCAAGATGGTAAGGGTATTTTTTACAGCAGTGCAGATAATGCCGCAAAAAGAACGCAGGTATATATCAGGTGCTGAGCCGCCTAAATCTGCTTCAAGTGTACGAGTTATATGCAATAAAGAAATCTTTGAAGCATGGAAATGCATTTGGGACAAATAAAGCGAAAGTATACGCATATCTGCGAGAAAATCAAAATACGAAGCCATGGACGAACTCAATATTCCCAGGGTTCACACAACGACCATAAACAGATTGAGGCTGAACCATAGTCTCTCACCAGAACACGTTTGTAAAAAAATAAATGAGTTGGTGTGTATGATAGGCAACTTGGACCTCATAATCTTATTGAGCGAGGGTGTTATTCAAGTGGTGTTCTGTGTGGTGCTTATCTCCCAGAGTGCTACGTCCAACATTATTTTCCTGCATAGAGGATGGCAACTTAGTTGCCGAAGTACGTATCTGGAGTTCGTCACTCATTAAGGTGGTAAGGGTATTTTTATTTTTAAGCCACTGTATCCTATTATTTTATACCAGAATGGTTTAAGCAGACTCCATAGAGTAAGCACATAATCTTTACAAATCAACTGCATAAAATCGCATCCAATGATTTGTATGTTACGCTTGTAAAGTCGAAGTTATCCCTAGTCCCCTCTCCCTGCCCTACATATGATAATAAAACGATAATGTTGAAAGAATAAATGCAGTTCCTGCAAAAAACTAACTTGATGCGTGATACTTGGCATGCTGGTTCTCCACCTAAATGTTTACTTCTCCTTTATTGCACCATTTGTTTTGTTTTCCGTGTGCTGATACAATGGTCCATGTAGCACGAAGTTTCCTTTGTGTGCTGTCTGTTCCTTAATTTATTTTAAAAAAACTTCCTAGATAAGCAAGCAAAGTTCGCTATAAGTTCTTTATTAGTATAGTATACTCTAGTAAATTATGAAAAGGATGTCTCAATAAGGCTAATGACTGGTTGCGATGGTACTACCTGGAAGCCTTGAATGGGAATCGATTGAAGGATCGTTGATATCACTATTACCACAAAGTTCGTAGTGTTCACTGCGTTCTACCAAATATACCTTTCTTCTTGTTTTATTTCAAATCTTTTAATATTGGGTGGCTAGATGCATAACATATTGTTAGCACTTTTCATCACTGGATTTTAAAAAACACTGCAAGAGTAAGAGATAGAAAAAGTTCACTGGTTATAGTTTTTTATTTCAGATATAAGTTAACAAAGTTGATAGAATACAATCAATATATTAATACAAAGAGAGAAGAATAAAAAATATACAAATAACAGAATCACAATAAATTTACACGTGGAATAGCATGAAACAGGCACGATTTGTGACTCCCAAAGTAGAATGAACACATCATATGACTACATAAAAATATAATCTTTTGCAGCAGTGTCCTCCAACTAACAATCTCAAGTCGCGCCTAGTATGAAAATGAATGAGCAAATAATATAGTCGTGGAATGGTTAGGAGGTAGTACACAAAAAATTAAATAGAGAAAAATGTAGAACTTACACACAATAGTCGCACTCCTAAGATAAATTTACAAATAATTTTATTTGGAAAGCACTAAAATTATTCAACAAACAACACATGTTTCTATATATTCAGCAGTCTAACAGATATATTCCTTGCTTATGAATTATATTAACAGATTTCTTTATCTAAACATATCCATGTACATATATTAACATATAAAATCAAAGTTCTACATTCGTTAATTTTACAACCAAAAATCTTTGGCATATTTTTTTTGTTTTATCTTTTTATATATGTATCTCATATCCTTACGTTCATATAAAAAATCTACAATGTCTCATTTACTAGTAGTAGTTTCCCGTTTTTAAAATATGGCTTATTTTTCGTTTTTACTTTCTCATATTAGTCTTGTCAATTACACTGATACGTTATACGTTAGGGGGTTATTGTATAAGTTACCGATCCTAGATTATAAATATCTCCCTGTGATGCTGCAGTAGAAAATGCGTGAAATGGTTTATCGGACCTATGGCTGATAAAGACATCGAAATGCTGTCTGACCAAATGAGATTCGGGCCGAATACCACTGCCAGATTTTGGGCAGTCATTTTATTTAAATCCGCTCTTTCCATCACCTGCGAAACGTTTAAAGACAATTACTTCCAAACTTAACAACGAAATCAAAATTATTACCCGTGATAGAAAACTAATGATGTACTGTAGTATCTTATAATTGTCCAGAGGTAGCTTTTCTAATATTAAAACTGACGCTTGGCGTAACTGTTCTTCCTTATTACAATCTAAAAATTAAAATACATACATTTTTCATTTAATGACACTAAAATATCTCTAACAAATAACTGTTATCTACAAACAATTTCTTGATATATCTGAATAGTTTGTAATTTTATGGTACACACATGAGAAAATTTTAAACAAGCGCAAACGCATTTAAAACCTCCATTTTTTTTCAGTATGGTATTGTCACGGAATATGTAACTGTATTGTCGCGACATCTTATGACAATTGCACAAAGCTTTTCGCATCAGTCACGGCTTCCTAAATATAATATCGACTTTGAGTGTAACCAGCCTTGCGCATCTTTAGTTCAAGGCACTTACCGGTGCTTTTAGTATGTGAGCAGCACGGCTTCGTATATAATGATAAATTTACACTTTATATACAAGAATTCAAATAACAAACAGCCACAATATAGAGACTGAAAATAGCCAGTGGATACTTGTAGACAAGAAGGGTAATACTATTTATTTCACTTTATCATTTTATGGCGGTAATTTAAACTGTAGGTATTAAATGCTTTATCGTAAGAAATTGAAAATTACCTTGATTTGTCTGTTTTTATTATGTAGCAAAATATGTACAATAGTAGGTATCAGGTAATTTTGTTTGACATTAGTCTCCTCCAAGAGATGTATAGATAAGACAGGTATAAACTTGTATAATAGAGTTGCACCAACGAGTGGCAGGGATGCCATACAACCTATAGTATAACTGAGAGTCTGTACGCTAAAACGACCAATGTTGGACAGAGTTGCACAATTTATAGCAGAAATGTCGAACCCAAAATTACGATGGCGTTAAAATTCATGTTATTCACTTTGTGATTTCACGGAAGACGGTGGGTGTTTGAGTACATATTATAATTTATTTCCGACCATTTATTTTATGTGTAAACTCTGTTTTGTTTGTTTGTTTTGCCCGCCACCGGGTGTTGGCGCAAATTGAGCAACTCTAATAATGAATATTGTTGTACAACAGTGCAGTTCCTAGAGCAGTTGCGTTAAATAACTGTAGTATATTTGAAACATATATATACTAATGATTTTAACCACAGGTAGGTAAGTTGTTTTCTTGGTTGGAAAAATAATGTTTGGATAAGAAAAGATTTGCTGCTGGAATGTCAAATTAAAAAACACCAACCAATGCAGGAAATGAATAGGTAAATAATAATTGTAATCAAAGATATTACAAACACAAATAATGATTAATTCTCAATGCACTAACAAAACAAACGGATTTAAAACCGCGAGCAAAAAATTAAAATTTCATTCTGATTGAAAAACGAACTATCGGAAAACAGCAGAAAATTTGAATATTTTGAATCTTAAAAAAATAAAAACCTATTTTAATTCGAAAATAATATCAGTAATCACCGATGGTATTGGTTATTATTGAGGAATTTCAGTGTTTACGGTACCAGCAAATATTTTTTTAAGTTACCGCTGGCCGATACATTGCCTGTGTTTTTAAAATATACGAACAACTGTTCAATTGCTCGAAAACCGGTTAAAGCGTTTTTGAGTCTATTCGAATAGAAACGTCTGCGTTTTAAATGTATATGATCGAACAAGACGTTTGGGCACAAATTTTATACATGAGATGGGGCAGATAGAACAGATATCTAACATAACCTAAAAATATACTGTTGAGTTTGGTTCATTGGTTGTTTAGCATATCATCTACACGTTTGAGGTTATTAGCGTTTTAAAACTAATCAATTGGATAGATGTCTGAACAATTTTAAAACTTGTTCGAACAAAGGTCAGTGTAAACAAGGCCACTGTAAACAGAAATAACTCATAGTACGGTCTTTGTTTATAAACTTTTATTGGCTGTTAACAATTCCTATGTAGTCGCTGTATGCTATTGAATTCTCGCACTTTATACGGCCTAACGCATCAACAATTTTTGTAGGTTTTTAAAATGACATATAACGAGAGCGCAGTGGCTCCAGCTTTTAATATAAATCCATTGAACGGAATTTAAACACAACTAGCGTGCATTATTGGTCATGTACAAATAAGCCCGGTAAAAGGCCCTCTCTATGAAACAAAAATAATGCCTGGAACTAAAGATACGCAAGGCCGGTTAGACTGAAAGTCTATATCATATTTAGGAGGCCGTGATGAGCAGTAATACACGTTAATTGTGTTTAAATTCAGTTGAGTGGTTTTATATGAAAAGCTGAGGCCACTGTATTCCCGTTTCATATTTTAAAATCCCATGAAAATCGTTGATGCGTAGGGCCGGATAGAGTGTACGTCCATCATAGTCCATATAGGACGCCGTGTATCAGTTTAAACTGTAAATGCGCGCTCTGAATTTCTGGGATTAGAGTAGTTTCTATTTCTGAATGTTTCTTTTCTTTCCCAGAAATTTGGAGGATGGAATTTACTAGATTGAAATTTGGCTATAGAAGGAGCCGTTTGAGTAAGTTACTTTAGGTTTAAGATTATCTCTAAGTGTCTTTTGTAAATACAGTGCAAATTAATCATTAAAGTTAGTGAGTGTATGTAGTATTGTGCTTCTAATTTGACTTAGGGGCTTAATTAATAAAGTGAATTAACGTAATTAGACAGTGTTAGTTAATTGTACCGAACCCAAGGTCTATGTATGAAAGTGAAATTCGTGACAATATTCCTATACATGTGAATCGTGCGAAATTAAAAATTATATTTACACTGAAATTGTATCACTTCATCATATAGTTCCTGTGTTAATATAGGCTCCTTGAGGTCTCTTAAAAATGTTTTAAGTAACACAGCAGCCTCGTGGGGTGAATCAAACGTTAAATTGGCACCTCGGTTTGCAACATCCTTTAACTGTTTAATTTTTACACTGTAGGCGGATCTTCTAAATAATCCTTCAGTCTCAAGTGCTAAAACACAAAAGAAATATATAGTTACAGCAAATTCTCTATGTCAAAGGAGTAAACGAAGCTCAAAAATAAATCAATAGACAATATGTACTTTTGAAATCAAATAGCAATATTTACAATTAAGACAGCTTACCATCAGGTTTATCTAAGTATGTTATACATTCACTAACAACAGGTGGTATCACAACATTGTAGTTTTGTTTTATAAACTGTAGAGTAACACCGAATTGTCTTGTAGGTTCTATACATTCTAAATTTCTGCTATCTACTTGCGTAGGATTAGTTTTTCCTCCTATTTTCTTATCATATCTACAAACAAAGAGTTAACGAATATCTATCTTATGACTACAAACATACTCTTTTATTTCTTCAGGAATAGCTAACTGCTCTAGTTTTATATGCTCGCTTAATTCCTTCAACGAATGTATGTAATTTAATTTCTTTCCAAATTTTACACTTATAACTGGTCTGAATACTTGAGAAATAATTTTTAGGAAGCTTGTAGGATGTACCACATATAAAGCTTTTAAGTTTTTCTTGTACTTCCTATCGAATGCTTTATAAGCTTGCCACAACCACGTAATGGAAGGTTTATTTTTACTGTGTAAGCCATAATGGAAGTATATTAGACTATAATCTTGTTCTACATATAAATCAAGTGTGTGCCTTAGGTATCTGGTAAGAAACAAATGGGTTTAAAAAATCCATTCAAAAAACCAAAAATAATATAGTTTAAAATATTTATTACTCACTCCAAAAAAATATTATGGTTGATTTTGTCTGTTGGAGGTAATTTGCAAGCATAAACAACAATAACTTTTCTTCCATCTGAATCATCACCTTTAATATCAACAATACCGTATCGTGCGATTTCATTGAAATTTACACCATCTACTTCCGGGTAGGTATCTACAAGACTGCTAAAGCTAGCTGGTCCGTTAAGCAATTCATCAAAATTCTCATCTGTAAAATCAGACACTGGAGAGCCCATACCATTTGATTCCATATCTACTAAATCTATAAACAATTCTGGAAATAAAAGTATACCTAAGTTATTTAACAAAAACAATAATAAGAAGGACAACCTCTATTATTGAGTGCATCTGGTGCTTGCAAGAGTTCAGTATCATCAAACTCTAGATTTGGTTCATAATCATGATAGTCTGATAAGCTGGGGTACGGCTCTTCCAACTCTATTATGTAGATAAAGTAATGATAATACCGCTGTGAAATGATAAGAAATTCATATTTACCCGGAAAATTTTTTGTTGGACTCATTTTGTTATCCATGATTTTTTCCGCTGAGATAAAAAAATGACGCTATCAAGTCATTTCTTCAAAAATCACAAACCCGAACGCCACTCCCCCTTTCACGATAGATAAATGAAAGCTGTTGAAGCAAAACTATTGAATCGGTGAAGCGGTTAATAGGTAATTTCCAAATAAAGTTTCGATTAACGAAATTAATCGTCCCGACGAGATAATTCCTTTTTGTTGTGGATCTGTATTTTGACAACCAACACAAAATCAGTGGTGGTTGACAGCTGATTCGCGAACAAGCGCACTCGCACCCTTGTATATATCTCGCACTGAACAAAATTTCAAAATCAAATATTAGAATAATGATTTATGTTAATCCTCTTCACATTTTATTATTTGTGACACGTCAAACCCATATGAATATGCAAATACTAGATTGACTGCACATACTGAAATACACTTATATTTCCGTTATCATCCATAGTTTTATTAGTTTTGTTCCAACCGCCGATTTTCGCATCCTTATATATAGCTATTGAGCGCATGCGTCAAACATCTGATGTCCATGTTTACATTTAAGTTAAAAATACCCCTTACCATCTTGTTGAGAAAAGAACTCTGTATACGTATTTCGGCAGCCAAGTTGCCATCCTCAGCAGAAAACCACTGACGGAATCTTTGTGATCCCGGAAAATAGAGGATCCAAGAGGATCACCTACCTTACTATTAATCAGCTGTTTGCATCGGCGGTTGGTGATGACGTATTGGGTGAGTAGTAGGGAATATAGTAGTACTCCCTGCGACTTCGTATAGCTTCCGTGCGTAGCACTGGTATTTCCGCTGCTGCCCACCCAAAACGTCATCACCCGCCGCGGGTGGCTGTTTGATATTTACTCATGTAGTTCGGAAACGAATTCCACTAGCGGGCTGATTAAGTAAATCCAACGCTATCTGTATAACGATCTGCTAACGATCTCACTGATCTGAGATTTGCAATTTCGTGAACGCCTAATATGTACGGATTAGCAAACTGGTGGAGCTTGGCGCGGATCTGTAATTGTTCATTTCAGCATTTTATACATATTTGCAGTTTTGACTATTGCACGATGCTAATTGAACGTGGAACACTTTCGTTACCGTCCTACATACGGTCCAAAAATTAGTTGAAACACTTTGCAATGGCCGCATTCAGCAGACTTACTGGTGATTAACCGGTACCATATACCGCTCATTTTACACTGAATGGATAAAATTAGTCACCGGTAAGTTTTGGTTATAATTTGTAGTAACAGCATAACCTCTAGCCATAGCCCCTAGACATCTAGGCTCTAGATACCAGTAGTAATAATA